>JBBPBS010001045.1:1431674-1497748 GCA_037974835.1 Cicer judaicum
CCAGTCCTCTTATGCTATATCCATTTGTCTTTACCGATAGACATAAAACATGACTCATCAGGTAGTTCTTCAATATATATAACATATAAATTTTTCTTTCTATTTCCAGAAAAAAAAAAAAAAAAAACAATTTCTCTAATTTCAGCTTTTATGATTTCACATATTCTTGGTTTGAAGATAACTTCAAAACCGTTATCACATAGTTGACTTATGCTTAAAAGATTATTTTTGAAACCATCAACATGTTGAACATCAATTATTTGAGCAGAGTTTGCTTTACTAATTGTTCCTTTACATTTAATCTGGACTTGATTGTTGTTGCCAAAAGTGACTGATCCTCCATGTTTCTTGATGAATGTAATGAAACAATTTTTATCTCTTGTCATATGCCTTGAACATCCATTGTCCAAGAACCAAGGCTTTCTCTTTACATTTGGAAATCCAACCTGCATAAGATATTATTTCATTCTTAGGTACCCATTTTGTCTTGGGTCCTTGACAGTTAGTTTTAATGTTTTCTCTCCTTTTATCATAGAATTTTGATTTTTCATCCCCAGTTTTGAGACAATATGAACATTTCATTGTTAATCTTGGAATTGGTTATTAATCTGGATTTCAAAAAGTTTTAATCTTGATTTTGAAGCAGTTCCAGATCGTTCTCCTTTTTCTAGTTTTTCTAGAGAAAGTTCAGAACATTCTCCGTTTTGAAACCAGTCTGATCTTTCAAAATTGGTTTAGTTCTATTTGCAGAATGATTTTTTCCTTAAAAGAGCTTTTTGCCTTTATTCTTTTCATTTCTTTTTTTAAAGTAGCAAGCAAAATCTGGATGTCCAAGTTTTATACAATATGAGGATCTAGTTTTACATTTTTCTTCCTTTCTTTCTGGAACAAAGAAGTTTTCATACATTTTTGTTTTTTGAGTTTGATTAAAACCAAGACCAGCTTTATCAAAGATTCCTACTTGTGATCCCATGATTTTTTTGAAAACTTTCAGTGGCTTTAATAAAATTTAACAAGTCAGTTTTAAGAAGTTCATTTTCAATTTTAAAGAGAATGTTCTCCGTTTCTTCTGCAGAACGTTCATGACCTTTCTGACTTTCAAAATTTTGTTTCTGTGTTTCTTTTAGTCTTGAATGATATTGTTGAGAATATTATTCTTAGCTTGAGATTTTTCTTTTTCTTCTTTTATTAATGAAAGTGTTCTTTTAGAGAACTACATTTTTGAATAAGATGGTTTGAATCGTTTAACAAGTTATCAAAAAAATTTCCCATTTATTCACATAAATAACATGGTTCAGAATTTTATACCTCATTTTCTTCTATTTTTTCCATTAAGCATATGTTGGCTTCCTCACCTTCTTCTATTTCTGATTATTTTGAATCATCCAATGATTCCATCATTGATTTCTTTTTGAAAGGAAATCGTTTTGGTGGCTTTTTTGTGTAAGTGATATTCTGCTTTGTAATGTCCTAATGTATTACATCCAAAGTATGTAACTTGACTCTTGTCTACTTCTATTTTGGGATTTTTGTTTTGAAATCCCTTTTTGATTTGAACTCTTCTTCTCATCATTTTTTGTATCCTTTTGGTGAGAGGAGCAACTTCTTCATCGACATCTTCTTGTTCAGTTTCTTTTGGTTTCTCTTTTGTTTGTACTATGATGCTTTCTTGAGATGCCTTTAGAGCTATTGTCTTTCCTTTCTTGACTAGTTTGTCTTCTTGCACTTGTACTTCATGTGCTCTTAAAGTTCCAATTAATTCTTCCAGAGGAAGTGCTTCAAGGTTCTTGGCCTGACTTATGGCTGTTACCATTAGTCTCCATATTATTGGAAGACATCTCATGATTTTCTTACTTTTTTTGTACTGAGTAAGCTTTGCCAAGAGAACGCATTTAATTTACTATTGTTGTGAATCTTGAGTACATTTCATCAATAATTTCTCCTTCTTGCATTTCAAACAGTTCGAATTTCCTTATGCCAATGTCTATTCTTGTTTCTTTGACATGGCTAGTTCCTTTGTCATGGGTTTGTAGTGTATCCCATACTTCTTTGGAAGTTGTGAATTCATCAACTCTTTCACTTTTTTCCCTGCTCAAAGCACATGATAAGAATAATTGAACTTTAGAGTTTAAAAGTACCTTAATTTTATCATCAGTTGTCCAGTTTGCTTCTTTCTTTGCAGCATAGGTTAAATCATTTTGATCAACTCTTGGTATGAAATCTCCATCTGTAATGATGTGCCACATTCCTGTATCTTGAGATTTCAGAAACAACTACATCTTATTCTTCTAAAAGTAATAATCATATACATCAAAGTAAGGTGGTTTATTTGAAGAGCCTCCTTCAACAATGTATTTTGCTCTCGACATTTTTTCTTCTAGATCTTTTTCTCTAGCACTTGTTAGGTGTTTTTTAATCTTTCTATAGATCTTGCTCTAATACCAATTTGAGTATTAATGTTGATTTATAAGGAAGATGGGTTTGAATTGTAAATGTTCATATTTAAAAATTCCTAAAAAACTTAAGGAGTTAACTTAAGAATCATCTTGGTTAAGAAAACACAAAACGGAGAACGTTATTGGTTAGCTTAAAAACATAAATTCAGTTTATATTTTAATTCAAGTAATTAATAAAGCTTAATAAATAAGGAGATAAGATAAAGACTACTACACAAGGATGTATCTTGGTTCACCCAACTTGGGCTACGTCTAGTCCTCACATATGTGAGTTTTTCCACTAAGTGTTTAAAACAAATAATCTTCTTGGTTTTACAGCACCTAATTCAGATAAGCCTTGGTTTGTTACAAACTCTATTTCTTTCTACCTAGAAAGAGAATTAATCAATTCACATATCATCCTTGATAGGATTTCTAACAATCTTTTCAAACTATACTAAACTCTTATAGTTTGAGTTTTACTATAATAATGAGATTGTTTTGAAAGACCTTGAGATGTCTCAACTCTTTTTAGAGAGTTGATTCTTTTCAGAGGATTCAAAACAATAATAACAAAGTAATATGTATAATCAGAACTGAATCTTTCTTTGGGAAAATGAGAACTTTAAGTATATGAATGTGAATGATTTGTAAGACTTGATAGCACTTGAACTTCTTGTTATTTTCCTGAGCATTAGCCTTTCTTTTATAGGTGTTTTCGAGCATTTAATGATGGTCAAAAGGGTTGTTGGTAGTGCTCTGTCTTTTTGACAAAAACTAATATATGTGAATAAAAATATTCAGCATTTGAAAACATTTCTGAAATCTGTTTGATTGGACTGATTTATTCGTTCTTGATTAGTTTAATGTTCCTTTATGCTTCTCAAAAATTTGTTGATGCCATATCTTTGATATGGAGATTCGTTTAGGTTGAAAACAGTTTGAAGAATGATGATGAACTTCTTTATATCTATGGAGATCGGTACTAAACTTCTGCATAAACGGAGATTGATCATTCTGGACGATTTCCTGATCAATCTAGACGACTTTGTATAGACCAAGAGTGATTAACTTTCTTGACAGTTAAGTTGAAGAAGGTTCATACTTGTTTTAACTTGCTTGATTCATAAGCTTTTATCTTCGTGATTCGAATGCATTCTCTAACTATAATGGATCCTACTTGTTTCTTGCTAAGTACTGATAATATTAGCATGAAATTCAGAGGTAGAATCTTTCTTGAATAAGTGGAAATTGATTGATCTTTAGGTTGTACTATTGTCTTGATCCTAGAGAACATTCTTCGTTTTATCCAAAATGTTCTTGTTTTTTTATATGTTCAGTTTTTATTTGATTTCTTTGATTTACTTGATTCCTATCTTTAAATTAATTTACCCAAAAGTATAGGTTAAATTAACATAATATTTTCGAATCATAATTAATATTCTTAATTAACATTTATTTATTTTCATCAAAACTTTAATTTGAAAGTTTGTCTTAACACATTGATAATAAAAATTTTACTTTATAAAGTGATCAATAATTTTTTGTTTCTTACATATAAAGTAATAAAAAATGTTTAAAACTCTCTTATTTGCTACGAGTATTATCCTCTTCTTTTCCTAATGAGAAATGTTATTTAAACACAATTTTAAACACAAATACAAACACAAATATTGTATACCTATACCCTGTACACATTTATACATATTGATATTCTCTCTTTTCATTAATACAGTCCTATTATTCTCTCTTCATTGATTAACAATAAAATCAAATTAAACACCACAATTTCTCTCTTCTCTCTTGCTTTTCTCTCTCTCTCTCTCTCTCTCTTCCTTTTGGATGAATCAGCTAATTTTTGTGTTGACCTAGATTTTGTTTTTCATTTGTATTTTTTACACATTTCTCTCAAAATTTACACTTAGATTTTTATTTTATTTTTTAAAATAGATTTTTATTTTATTTTAGTTCTTCTGATATTTTCTTAACTGTTTACTTTTGTTATTCTTGGCTCCTACACGGTTTTCTAGTTTTTTTTGTGTGTTTTATTTTCTGGTTAATAGTGTAAACATTACTGGTTAATAAAGTATAATAAGTGGTTAATGCATTATTTTTGTCTAAAAGTTAGGATTGTTAATTGTTAATCCATTTTAATTATTTATGTCTAAATATTAAGTTTTGTCACTATTATTGTTATTGATAGGTCTAATCATATTGTTTTAAGTCATTAACTAGGTTTATATCTTATTTGATTAGAATGCTCAAATTTTCAGTTCGAATTCATTAACCAAGTTGTTCACAATATTAACCATGTTTCTTAAAACAATTAGCCAAATTTATTTTATTTGATTAGAATGACAAAACATTTTGTTCAAATCCGTTAACCACGTTGCGCAAGGAATTAACCATATCGTTTTAAGTCATTAACCAAGTTTATATCTTGTTTGCTTATATTATCCAAGTTTTCAGTTTGAATTCATTAACTAAGGTGTTCACAACATTAACCATGTTTCTTAAAGCCATTAACCAAATTTATATTATATGATTAGAATGACCAAAGTTTATGTTCAAATTTATTAACCAAGTTGTGTAAGGAATTAACCATATTATTTTAAGTCATTAACCAAGTTTATATTTTATTTGATTAGAATGTCCAAGTTATTTCATAAAAAGTTTGATTAAAATAAGTAAATAAAAGAAAAAAGGAGGAATTATGAAAGAAAAAAAAGATGAATATGTGAAGTTTATTTTTATAGCGAAAAAAAAATAAAAAAAGATAGATAAAAAAGGGGAAAGTAAAAAGTGAGAGAAATTAAAGGAAGAGAGAGATTGTGTAGAAAATAAAAAAAAGAGGGAAATTAAATGAAGAAATAAACTATGTGAGAGCCACATGAATTTATGTTTGTATTTGTGTTTAAAATTGTATTCAAATATCATTGTTCTTTCCTAATTTCTCGTAAGTGATGGTTGTTTGACAAACATAATGTGACATCCTAAATTTTAATTTAGCCAACAATATTATTAATTAATTCTTACAAGTAACTTTGTGTACTTTCAAAGCTTTTTGTTGTTCCCTTGGTATTATGTTCTCCTTGTAAAGTGTGAAAGGTTAACGTATAAATAAAAAATAATGAAATAAATACAAATATTTCAATGTCATTACTGGTGATTTTATAATTATTATTACAGTTATCGAAAAGGTTTCTTCGCTACTCTGCTAGAGCTAAAAATATTTAATTGTAGATTACTGATAATGAAGTTTTTTACTTTATAAAATGATCAATAATTTTTTTGTTTCTTACATATAAAGTAAAGTAGAGAAAAATGTCTAAAACTCTAGTATTTAGTATGGGTATTATTCTCTTCCTTTCTCAATTTCTCGTAAGTTACGGTTGTTTTACAACCGTCGTGTGCTACTCTAACCCTGAATGCCCATCTTCTTCATGTGGCCCCGGTGGAATTGGAGTATGTCGTTCGAATTGTTGTACATGTGATTATGGTGTTTAAGTAAAAAAAAAAAAATTATATTAATTTCTCTTGTGATGTGATTATGGTATATGTTAATTTCTCTTGTGATGTGTTTTTTTTTTCTTCTAGTTTTTGTGCATATTATGTCGTATAATTAGGCTAAGTTTCACAAATGGAATATCGGAGTGTGTCAAGATATATCGGGTTTGCAAAAATGTTGAATTTTCAAACTTCTTACTACACCCACTTGGTCAATTTTCATAACATATTGATAACTCAAACAAATTCATGAATCATGTATCTATAAACTGAATATTTAGCATAGTATACACTCCTATATAAATACTCAAAACACAACTGACTCACAAAACATCAGACCCACAACATTTAACATATCATACTCGGCCTGATTGCAAAGACCTACTCCAATATCAATTAATATGAAACCATAAATCCCACATTGTTCTTTTATTCAAAAAAAAATTTCATTATGTGAACTTTGCAACTAAAAATTCAATTTATAAAAAAATAAATTATCTATACATCACACTACTCTACTTTCATAATTATTTAAAATATAACTAAATTCAATCTATTGCAAAATATGTTATAACACCCCGATTTTTAACTACAAAAGTCTATTTGTAAAAGAAGAATTATTTTTGAAATTATGCTCTTAATCGTTTTTTCCTAAAATACCAAGTAATTTTTTTTAAACTACTTTAAAAACAAGTCAAGAGCAACGCAAACGATGAAAGATTGTGTTAAGTTCAAAAATAAAAGTTACAATCAAACATATCGTAGAAACTACTAGATAATATAGGATAAAATTTGTGAGACATGATAGTTTTTCGAGTACTCAAATTTGTTGCAGCAATGCCATTTCTTTTCAAAAGACGGAACTTAAAACAAGACAATAATATACAGGAAAAGGACAAGCAAATAAACTTTTAAGTTGATCTTTAAATCTATTGGGTATTAGAGACCGACTACAACACAAGAAGAAGAAAAAATCTGATCAGAGAATAATATTATGTAAAAATTATTAAAACACGTAAACTTAAAAGAAAATATCTAATTATCCTAACAAAACTTTAAAACAATAGAGAAATAAAAGAGTCGAATATAACTTAAAAATGTTTCTAATTGATGCGAAGTGTAATGTAAAACTAGAATCATATATATAGCCTTGAATTCCCTCTTCCTTTATAATTCCAAGCAATGTGGGCTTTTCTAAAAAGTTCATCAACACACAACATTATTTCATAGCACACCTTGCATAAATGTCAAACAATGTCCATGTTCTAACTCACTAGCAATAATAGATCATTTCCATGATAGCACGAAAATGCCATGAAGATACACTTTTTATTTTTAGACAAGATCATTATCTCCCATCATGAAGGAGACATTGCAAGGACTTGACTTAGAGTACTTTTCTTACATTTCTCTACTAGGAAAATTATTCTTCACATGCCCAGACATTCCACATTTTCAACATTTCATAATAGTTCCATGATTTTTCTTCCCATAAGGCCAACCATTAGCAACCACCACTAAGTTTAATGAAGTGTCTTTGTCCCTTTTCAACCTTCTTTCTTTAGATATAATTTTGCTTGCAATTTCTTCAAAGTTGAAAGCTCTGTTCCCATATATCAAAATAGGTTTGATATGCTCATATGGAGATGAAACATACCATACTAGTCTCAACACCTTATTATCGTCTTCAATCTTCACTCCAATGACTTCTAATTTAGAGACAATACTAGTGAGAGCACTTTGATGATTAGATACTTTCATATTTTCATCCATTCATAAATTATGAAATTTCTCTTTCAACAACTTATTTGAGATGTTTTTTTGTTTCATCTAGCCCTTTAAGTTTCTCTAAAAGCTCTTTGGATGTCACAAGAATATTTTTAGCAAACACAATCGAATTGCACTTGCATCTCTCAAATCTAATTCCTCTCATTTTTCATTGTCCATTTAGGAAATATTTCCTTTCAACTCCTTTTGTAATGTTGATTGTATCAACACATTTTTTACTTGTATTTTCCACAAACTAAAATTGATTTTTCCATCAAATTTCTCTATGTCAAATTTACTTGAAAATTAGACATTGTAGCATTATGAAAACCGTAAATTGGTAGAATCCCAAGAAAGATAGGTGAGCCACAAATGACCACTTAATAACCAAAATTAAGTGGTAAAACCAAAATTAGCTACTAAAAATAAGTGTTGGGGAGTCTGAGAGATCATTGGAAGCATCAATGGTCTAAACATCTTGGATCTCTAAGAGACCTTGACACTAAAACTTTAAATCATTTAATATATGGGTCATCTCTCATTTATATCCAATGTTTCCTTTATTCGTAGTCGATGTGAGACTAATCACCAAACTTAAATTCCAACAATAAATATAACGATTCTCTATTTAATTTTCAATAAATTCTTAGTTCATTAGAAGATTAAATATGAAATAGTTATTGTCCCATTGAGAAAAAGTTATTTAACTTCAAAAATCAAGCAAAAATAAATATAAGGATTCTTCCAAAATATAATCACCTTAAATAACTATGTAAAATAATATTATTTTTGTTTTATCGCCGGAGATTAAAATATTCTGAAAATATAATAATACATATAAATCTAAAAAGAGTATCGCAATAGTTAGGGTAAGTACAGATCTTACATTCATACCTCCTAGAAACAAAATAGTTTGGTCCTCAAAAGTTGAAGCAAGAGGCAACTCACTAGTATGAAGAATTCATTGACTAAGATTACATTCACTAAGCATGAATACGAGTGAGGTAGGTAAAATGTGAGCTACATCTTGCACTCTTTTAGACACTTAGTTCAAGTTGCCTTGGCACATGTACCAAATTTTTGCAACACGAAATGGAAAATAAAACTATGTTTACTATAGTCACTTAAAGTTAATAATTTCATCATGATATATGTCTAATCCCACTAACTCAAGTCAATTATCTAATCTCGGTGTAAAATTTGCCTAATGACGATGCAAGTTGTTCATGAGAAAATTTCAAAAAATAAGTTTATTTATAATAATTATAAAAGAATACATTATTATCATTGTCAAATAATTATCCTCCCACTAAGAAAAAATTTGTAATCGTGAGAAAATTAAAGAATTCTCAATTTAATTTTCATCTAAATTTGTAATCGTGAGAAAATTAAATAACAAGTAAATTTTATCGACTATAACAAAAATAATAAAATGTACTTTCAAAATTTTCTATGATTTTTTTCAAAATATAATCGCTTTATATAACTATGGAGAATAATATTTTTGTTTTAACCTTCGAGATTAAATGATTTTGACATCATAGTAATACAAATAAACCTAAAAATAGTATTAAGAGCTAGAGTTATGGTAACTACAGGTCTTATATTTCTATCTCTTTAAAAATAATTTCAACCTTGAAACATGAAGTAAGAGGTAACTTCAAAAGTTCGAAAATTTACCATCAAAAAGAGATTGGGGTGATCAAATCATCAATTGATCGAGCAGGTAGCCAATAACCATGATGATATTTAGAACAAGTCGTATATTTGAGAGAAATTGAAATTGAGAATCATTTTGAATTACATTTAATAACCTCAACCGTTATTATGTCTACTGCAGCTCGAACTCAAGGTAATCATGGTGCACAGGGAGTTGCGCAATTCCTCCAAGGTCCAATGAATTCCATCTATTTCCCTAACACTGAGTCAAATGATCAAACATAACCACCCAAATCACATCTTATTAACCCTATATACATAGTACGAAGTATGATAACAATAAATATGCTTACGATTGCAGTACGATTGCAGTAGATTAAATTTTGTTTCCGCCATGCAGTCTTTTAGACACTCAATTCAGGTTTTGTCACACGTTTGCAAAAGAATTGGTAGACAATAACCATTTTTGTCATACGTTTGCAAAAAAATTGGTAGACAATAACCATGAGAATGGGTTATAGACTAACATACCTCCACAATTATTTCATCCCTTATAGTTGAAAGTGTGACATCCTCAACCTTAAATTGAAATCACTATGTCACAAATAGTATTTTACAACACCTTTTTTAAACCTTTTACAACGCTAAAAGCGTTGTAGTATCTAGTGTTGTTAAAAGATACAATATCTCTATTGAAAATAAAAAACACTGTAATAAGAATAAATATATAGCACTCGCGCGTTTCTTACACTAGTTTTACGTTTTTCTTAAAAAAACGTTATAATAGGTGAATATATAGCGCGTTTTTTATACTATTTTTATAACGTTTTTCTTTAAAAAGTGCGATATTAGATGCATCTTTATACCAATTTTGCAGCGTATTTTTTCAAAAACACGTTGTAATAAGGGCATCCTTATACTAGTTTTACAGCGATTTTCTTAAACAACACATAAATCTATTCTAAAAAGCAATGTAAAATGTTTCGTTTAGACTAGTTTTACAACGTTTTTCTTAAAGAAGCGTTGTAATAGGTGCATTCTTGTTCTAATTTTACAACGTTTTTTTCAAAAAAATTATTGTAATAGATACATTTTAAAAACGTTGTAAATCTATTATAAAAAACAATGTAAAATGATGGTTTGTATAAACAAGTATTTAACGACATTTTTTATAAAAAATATTGTCTTTAAATGAGATTCTAATTTTTTTTCCAAAATCATATTCATTAAGCACATATTTACTACACAATTTCAATTTTTTAATTCAAACATATTCACAATATGTATTCACAGCAACAAGTTCAATTACATCAATACTATATATTCACAACAACAAGTTCAATTACATTATTGCTATTATCAACATCAATTGAAACATATTCACAATATCAATTATATATTCACAACAACAATATCATGCTAGTAGCAATTTTCAGCATATCAATTTCTCAGCAAATTTTTACTTTACCCTATTGTAACAAAAAAAAAAACTAATTAGAATAACTATCAGTTCACACAATAATAGTTTACAATGTGAAACTCACTTATTAACAAATTATATAACTTTCAGTTCGATCACATGCTGACACCAATCTTCCTTTATTTCAAGTAGATCACTTTCAGAGTATGTTGAATTGGAATTGTCAAAGTACTATGCAATATAATATTTGAACAAAAATAAGTTAGAACCAGTATTGGACTGATATTCTACCCGAATAACGAGACATGGGAAGCCCTATGGATTCAACATTGGATAAATATTCATTAAAAATTCAGCAGCTTCTTCGACAATGTATTGTTCATCAATACAACTTTCTGGTCAACTTCTACTTTTTACGTGCCCTTTTATATTTTCATATATCGTTCAATCGGATACATCCGTCTCATATAAGATGGCCCACAAAGTTGTGTCATCTTAACAAGCTCAACAGTAAGGTGAACCATTATATCAAAAGTTGAGGGTGAGAAATACATTTCAAGCTCACACAAACTAACAACAATTTCCCTTTACAATGTTGATAATTTATGAGGATCGATCACTTTACTACAAATTTTCCTGAAAAAGAAACATAATTTCGTTATAGCTCGTCGAACTTTTTTCAGGTAAAATGGAACGTATACCTTTTGGTAGAAATGCTCCATTAGAACATGACAATAATGAGTCTTCAAACCTTTTAACTTGAGGTTTTTCATACAAACTAAATTTTAATGTTCTGAGGAGTATCCTTCTGAAACTTTAACTTTGTGTAGAAATTTACATAAAACAATTTTTTCCTTTCTAGATAGAGTATGAGCGGTTGGAGGTAGATATGTGCAATTTCCTTTCTTTACGGGACCCAATTCATTTCTTATTCCTATATTGACCAAATTCAATCTTGGATATATGGCATCCTTAGACATTCCTAGAACATTGAGTAACGTACCAATAACACTATAAAATATATTTTTTTTCAATATGCATCACATCAAGAGAATATCTTATATACAATGACTTTCAATATGGCAATTCAAAGAAAATTGACTTTTTCTTCCATCCAATTGTGGCAAGCTCTCCCACAAAAGGTTTACCAAATTTATTGGTCAAACCTTGTACTTTTTCAAATATTAGATATCTAGTCGGTGCTAAAGGAGATGTACCTTCCTCTGATTTTCCATGAACGCGTTTATCCACCCACGATATTGATGAATAAAAGGTAAAAATCTTCACATATGTTCTTCTTACAATGTTTCAACTGCATCCAATATGTACTCTCTTCACATATAGGACATGGACATTGATCTTTAATGCTATATCCTAATAAATTACCATATCCTGGAAAATCATTAATTATGTCGAACAACACAGCCGTCAAATTGAAACATTCTTTCTTGTACCCATCATAAACTTCCACACCTGTCTCCCACATAATTTTTAAATCTTCAATTAAAGGAGTCAAGTATATGTCGATATCATTTCCCGGTTGTTTGGGTCCAGAAATTAATAGAGACAATATCATAAACTTACGCTTTATACATAACCATGGAGGTAGGTTATAAATCAACAAAATCACAACCCATGTGTTATGTGAGATGCTTTGAAGACCATGTGGAATTATTCCATCAGTAGAAAGTGTGAGTCGTAGATTTCTCGACTCTCTCCCAAAATTAGGATACTCCTGATCAGTTTTTGCCCATTATGGAGAATGTACAGGGTGTCAAAACTTTCCATCTCTAATTATTTCATCTGTATGCCATGTCAAGTGTTTTGAATCTTCTTCATTGTGATAGATGAACCTAAAACTTGGTATTATAAGGAAAATACCACACGACTTTTGCTGGTGTAGATTATTTCTTCTTATACCGAGAGACATTGCATTTCGGACACGCTTTAAGTAATTCATATTTGTTTCGAAATGAAATGCAATCGTTAGGACACGCATGAATCCTTTCATAGCTCATGCCAATATAGCACAAAATTCGTTTAGCCTCGTAGGTTCAATTGGGAAGTTCATTATCATATGGCAACATATCTTTTAGGAGTATTAATAATTTTGTGAAGCTTTTATCAGACCATCCATTAATCGCTTTTAAGTTGTACAACTTTAATGTCATCGATAGTCTTGTTAATTTAGTACAACTATTATATAATGGTTTCTCCGCATCACTCAACAAAATCTCAAACATTTTAGGACAATCCCAAAAATCTTCTTCAACTGCTTTTGTAATCTCCTCAATTTGGTCTCGCTTATATGTATTTGTGTCGAAATCATTTGAAGCATGTGTCGAACCATTCTCAAATTAGTGTTCCCTATTTTTTCTCACCAAGTCTTATCCAACATGTATAGCTTTGATCAATTCCATGTTATACTACATGTTCTTCCAATTGATATGCTCTAACGCGTTTTTCTAAATAACATTTTAAACAAAGACAAATAATTGGATTTGGGTCTTTTATGAGCAAAATCAAGGGGCGAATGAACAATCACTTAATTAGAGGTTAGCTTGTTATGTGACACCCTAAATCTCAAATAAAAAAATTTAATTTTTTTATTTTTAAAACAACAAAATTCTTTGAATAAATAAATATATAAACTTCCAAACATATTTTTTATTAAGGTAAAGAGTATCACGTAATCATGAACATGTCACATAAATCCAAAAAATTTATCAAACTTAACAACTCGAAATCATAATATCAGACAGCAAAATCCTTATTAAAGTACACATACATAAGTTTAATATTAAGTGCAAATGTAGTCCCAACCCGATGTCACTATCAGAGCAGGAATTCCAAAAATAAAATATGTTCAAAATAACGTGAACACAATGCATATAATAAGAGTCTTCAAGACAGGATGACTTTCGCCTTTCTGATGGTACTAGTCATCACCTGCAGCTTACAACTCATCTGCATCCATCGTAAATGTCGAACACAAACAACGAATGGTGAGTTTCGAAATTACGTAAAAGTATAAGATAAACGAGGAGAACACACAATTAGTCAAATCAATACAAATAGGAGAAACACTTAAGATCATAATATCAAAGGTTAATCTAAATCAATCACAATATAACAATCCTCGAAGGTTAATCTAAACAACGAATGTTATGCATGTCCTATACTTTATACTTCTTCATCATTTGGTACGATTCTACTCTAAAGTACTTGGTTAGGAGGACTAATACTATGCCACTACAAGAGTGGACGTACAATTCATAAATGACCAAGTCCTCATACATCCCCTCAACTCAATCCAAGACACATATATGCGACTCATGACTCTACATCATATGCACATTTTTCATTGTTTTTAGTCTTATTTACCTTTTATTCATTAGTTAATTTAAGGAGTTATTTGATATATTTTGTAAATTTTATTTCTTTCCTTTAATGAAATGTTTTCATGTTCTTATTTCCTTGATTAAGTAGAGATTTTTCAGAGTATTATGTTGTTACTTTGTTTTAATGCAATGTTCAATTTTGGTGAGAAATCAACATGACCTATGTGGTGTATTTCAGTCATATCTGGAGTTGTATATGTGTAATTGGAGTCAACCCAAATGAAAATGCAAGCTACGATCCATAGCTACAACTTTCATGAAGACCCCGAAACCAAATTCGGACTCAAACAATAAGCAATATGCACTACATTCCAAACAGAAGATGATGCACGCTTGAAGTGCACGACGCGCAACAAAACATTTTAAAACTCGTTTTATCAATTTTTAAGGATTTTTTTTATTATTGGGAAGCTGGGAAACTTGTGCCCTAATTTAGAAACTCAATGACGGCCGTTTCTAACACCATTGGAGCAGTTTTATCAAGAATCATTCATGAATCTTTCTTGTAATTCTTCTCTAATCTCTATCTTTTCTATCTCTATCATGAGTAACTAAACCGTATTTGTTAGGGATGAGTGTAACAAGATGAAACCCTTATTTTTATGATTTGATTTCTAGTTATATGAATGAATTTATTGAGTTAATTTTCTCATCTCTGTGCTTAATGATTTTTAATGCTCGATCAACATTAAAATGTTCCATGATTTGTATTTTGAAACGGAAGTCGACTTTACGAATGCTTGAGATGAGAAATTCATGAATTTGTAGTATAGGGATAGATACAAGTCATGAAAACAATTAAATTAGTTGCAAAGGCAATAGTTTCACAAGACAATTCATGTACAGTAATGTTAATTCTAATATTAAATCTACTATGGAATTATGAGTTACTTTTAAATTAAAGTTTATGTCACTAAGACATTATGGTAAGAATAATAAAGAGAATTCGGTAATAATTTAATAAAGGAATTCAATAACTACGATCAAATTAGACACCAAGGTTGGATTCAAAGTGAAACTTATCCCTGAAATTTTTCTTATTATAAATGATCAATTTTATTACTTGTTAATTTTACATATTATTTCAATCAATATGGGAACTTTTTGTTCAATTTTAGTAATTTAATACAATTCAATAGTAAAACACAATTCTTGAGTTCGACACTCGGTACTACCATTTTATTATTAGTTGCAACGATTCAGTACACTTGCTGAAACGCTATCAAGTTTTTGGCGCCGTTGTCGGGGATTGCCTTATCACTATTAAGTATAATTTATTTACTTAATTGAAAAATTTTGCTCTGCTGTAAAATTTTTGGTTTTACTTTATTTTTAACAACCGATTAGTAGTGGAAGAAGAGGATTTGGGGGATTTCTCCATATTTACATAAATGACTGAGCCACCACCCCCTAAACATACCCTCGACGAGTATGAGAATTGAAATAGAAACCGTGTTTGATTGGCTATCCATATCACACCAATTATGGTTAAAAAGTTTGAACTGAGTCCCACTCTCTTTCGAGAGTTGAATGAGATTCATTTTTCCGATAAACATAACGAAGACGCTAATAGACACCTCACAAACTTCTTTGAACTATGTGAAACAATGAATGTGGATGGTTGTTTTGAAGAAGGCAATATGTTGAGACTATTTCCATTTTCATTGAAAGAAGTTGCTAAGGAGTGGCCTAATTCCTTTCCTGCCGGTAGTATTACCATATGGGATGACCTTGAAGATAAGTTCTTGGAACAATACTTTGCCCTAGTTGTGTTCGTTAAAAAAAGGCAAGAGATTTCAAGTTACAAACAGAAAGAAGGAGAATCTCTTCGTGACACTTACATGAGGTTCAAGAGTTTACTAGCAGGATGCCCTAATCATGCTTATGACGACACTGCTCAAATGCAAATGTTTTGTAATGGTTTAAAGTCTAGCACTAGAATTATATTAGGTGCTACAACATATGGTTCTTTGAATTACAAAACTACATCAGAGGCACAAAAAATTATTGAGATCATGACATCAAATGATGTTGTATGATAAAGGCGGTGGATCAAAAAGTGGTATGCTAGAATTGAATGTTCTGGATGTAAGGTTGGCTCAAGGGAAGCTTCTCTCAAAACATATAGCTGTTGAGATAAAGAATGGGATGACAGCTCTAAATATGCAGCCCCAATTGTCCCTTGTCAAATTATTGAAACATACTGGTTGTGACTTTTGTGGGGGAGCACATAAAAATGGAGCTTGTGAAGCACCAGATGAAGATGATACATAACAACTAGAAGAGGCAAACTTTATGGCTAACAATGGGAAGCAGAATAATCACTTCTCTAGTACGTACAATTCGAGTTGAATAAATCATTCAAATTTTTCATGGAAAGATCAACAGGTGGATCTCAAGGTCAACAAGGAGCTCAACCAAATCAAGCCCCACCTCAAAAAGATGTTCGTGAGAGTGCTATTGAGAAGTTAGTAACAAGTACATGATCTTTCATTGAAGGGTCAAAAGTCGTCTAGAAAAATCACTCAGCCTCAATAAAGAATTTGGAGACCCAAGTGGGTCAACTTGCTCAACAAATAGCACAAAGAAAGCCCAAAAATTTGCCTAGTGACACAGTTTCGAATCTACAAAATAATGTCAACATTGTGACAACAAGGAGTGGCAGGGTAAGTGAATCAATACCACATAAAGCCAAAATGAGTGGGAGTACTTCAACTTCAACCCACTCCGAGGAAATGTGTAACACCCCGATTTTTAACAGCGCGAGTGTATTTTTTATTTTTTTTTTTTAAAACAAAGAAAATACTTTTGGATATTTACAAGCAGCGGAATAATTTTTTTGAAATAAAAATCCAAAGTATTCAAATATCAAAATACACTGGGGCTATGAGGCTTATCGATCATAGCTCATACCCCTAGGGTATTCTCGGCAGACCTGTACAAAAGCACTACCCTAAGAATTTTAACTTTCCCCATGTCACATCAAAAAGTGGACATGGACCCATCAAAAGAAAAGACATCAAACAGTTTAAGCATGGATACAATCTTCCAAAATGAAATAAATACAATCACAAAAAAAAGACATCTAGTCCTTATACAACCACCTAATCTGATAATGCTACAAAAACTACACAACCCGGGTGATCTCCACGCGCCTCGCAAGATCCTCCTAACACAGCTTTAGTCAGGTATGACTAACAACTTTCCCATCTCCAGGGTACTAACTGGTAGGATGATCATGTTTCTCATTTGAGGGCAAAGCCCAGATTTCCACAATAATTGTAAAGGTCACCAACCGAAATTAACAAATATCACATAGCAAAATTCTTATATTTTCAAATTCTCAAAAGAACCTTTCGTCTTAGCATACTCCTCGAAAAATGAAGTTTTGACAAACTGCATTATCGTAGCCGAATACAATTGAGAAAATGTAGATTTTCAATTCTAAAATGGCTCTGAATCAATCAACACTTCAAACATTAATATTATCAATTATGAACACATATGTACATCAAAACTTAATCAACCCAACTTCACACCTCTAAGCAACTACGACAAATCACAACAATAACTGAATACATATATACAATCATCATAGTATAACAAACATGACTCGTATGCCAAACACCCTAATGCAATGCATATATGCCAAAATGCATGAATTTTCGGAATTCGAACCAAAACCTTCCTCGAAGGGCGTAAATCATAATTGTACAATCTCTCACAGACCAGTACTAATTACCAAGGTGTAACCTCTCACATATCAACATGATTTACTAGCGTGCAGTCTCTCATAGACCAGCACGACATACAAGAGTGCAGTCGCTCACAGACCAACACAATTTACTAGCGTGCAGTCTCTCACAGACCAACACGATTTTCTAGAGTAAAATCGCTCACAGATCAACACATTCTAGAGTGCAATCTTTCACAGATCAGCACGACGCGACAATCCCTGCAAGGATAAGATGAACCAACAATTCACATGGCATCATTCTGTGGCCCATCATGGTCACCACTATCACCATGGCCCCATCGCGGTCACCATGTACTATGAAATGCATGAGTATACTCTAACTCTTTTCATCATAATCATTAAGTAAATGCAACTATTAAAAGATTCCACACACAACAAAATTCCTAAAATTAAATCTTTCTCACACACCAAACTTTTAAAATCAAATAATCTATATTATTTACTTAAAACTAAATAAAATAAATATTGTCCAAATTTCACATTCACATACTTGACTATTAAAGCACCGAAATATTTGAGTTAATAAAATACTATGAACTTTTTTATTTTTAAACTCAATCAAAGAGTAATTAAAAGAGTAACATTTTAAACTCTAACCATTTTTAATTTCAATTTGTCTTTTTGCTCAAACTCTTTAACTTAGTTAAAATTTGAACTTTTTCACAACTTTAACAACTCTAAATTTTTCGTAAAATTTCAACTTCTATTCAAACTCATTTATTTGAAAATAATTCATTACGTAACTCAAACACATCAAATTTAATTACCTCCAATTCACACCAAATTCAACCAATTCAATTCCACAACATACATATAGCACCTCAATTAAATTTCAACAATTCAAACACAACTCACCTAATTTCAAAATTTCACATTTTTACCAAACTTGAATCACCACAAACCACACCTCAAATACATCAAATTTCTTTTCCATAAAATCACAAATAATGTCCTAAATGCAAACTAAGTTTGGAAAGAGCTCGTACCTCGTTGTAGTTTTAATTACGGCACCGCGATTAATTATGGTAAACTTTTATTTTGCGACGTCGCTTCGAAAACTAGCTTACTAGCACCGCAGCGTGGCAATGAGTAACTTTCCCTTCTGTCACTTCTCGAAAGGGAGCTTAAATCTAGAAGAAAAATGATGATTTGTGTTTGTTGGATTTTGAAATCACACTTGAAACAGAGAAAGAAAGAAATCGTGAGCACACGTTCAGCTTTTATATATATATATATATATATATATATATATATATATATATATATATATATATATATATATATATATATATATATTAAAATAATAATAATAACAAATATCTAGATATTTTTTTTATAAAAATCATCATTACGCTTGTCACGTCACATCACATCACAAATCACTTTTTCAGAAAAATATCTACTCTCGCTGCAATTCAATGGGTAGATGAATTTTTCTGAAAAATATTGCATCTTATATTTTTTTTTCGTCGACAAAAGATTCACCGTAATTAAATAAAATTATTCATCGACGAATAATTTTAATCGGGTCTCTAAAAAGATATTTCTGGCATTTAACTCACAAAATGCCATAAAATTGGCTAAAACGGCTCAGAAATTCAGCACAAAATTTCTCAAAATACATAAATTAGAATTTTAAAATTAAGGGTCTTACATTACTATCCTCCAAAAAGAAGTTTCGTCCTCGAAACTTAAAGTATGAGTAACAATCCACACTAGTTTTGTACTCAAATTCAACCTACAAGTCACAACTTGTTTCGCCCGGCCCACTAGAGGAAAGTGTTGCTTACCCCTTTTCATAGGGTGCTTAATAACTATAAGCACTACCATAGCCGGTAAGATTGGTTTGTTCCATTCAACATGTTTTTGTCTACAATCAACAAGAGATTAAGGATGATCAGTCCCTCAATCTGTCAATAAATAGTCAACAACCATGAGGGTGGCTTGGACTATCTTAACCAAACTTTAATAGTGTTCCCCGCGACTTGCACTTAACGTTATGCTAATGCACAAGTGATCAAACAAACTTCTCAAGGTCCACTAAGTTTCCCGTATTTTCCTATAACTTTGCTCTTATAAACGAATTACAATCGCCCAAAACTATGTCACATAGGCTCATACATGTCCACTTGGTATGAATCATCCATTTGGTACCAAACCGAGACACATAGTATGACATCAACACACTGAGCACAAAACAATCATTACCGCCGAGAACTCCTAAATGTCTCCATAGTCCACAAATTCTCGATTTTTCTTTAGTAGCACAACTACGTCAAATCGTAGTGTTCTTATCTGTATGTTGTTCTAATTATAACTCTAATAATTCCATTCTCACATCTGCTTGGTGATCCAAGCTTCCTCAAATTTTTTCGATAACATACCAAAACTATACTACTCATGATACACAAACTTCCTTTCAGTTTAGTACTTTATTTCAAGAGTCACTTTTCCAACAAAATCCAACTTGAATTTAATTCATAGATCAAGGTCTACATTTGTCTCATGCCTAACACCTCAAATTCACGCTTCACAATCCATTTCCTACATGCTTCGCAATTCTTGATAAACCCAAAAATAATTTTCCTACATCTACTACCAACATTCATTATAATACTTCTCAATTCTGTTACATCCTTTATTTGTAGTTGATGATTATCTTTTCATTATGACATGTCAAACATATTGTATTTACTCAATCACTTTTCCATTTATACAAATCTTACATTTCTACCTCGAGCCTTGATACATCTTCATTATAGTGATTTCAATAAATCAAGCCTTACTAGTTCCCACCAAACTTTTCCATTTCATGCTCAATTCTTCCCTATCAACCAAACATTTAACTCTGTTGGTTGGCGAACACAATAACAACCCCCATGACATGTCCTCAAGTAGGGCCCTTGTATCATTGGCATACCTTTATAATAACAATGTTTGAGGTATAGGTAAGATAATTCCTTTCGGAAATCATTAATTGACATGAGCTACATCTCTATGTTCTACTCCAACAAGCTTTCTTGTCACATTTTCCAAAATTTGGTTCACTCGTTGGATTCTTATTCCTTCTCAAACATCATCGAGATACAAACTGAAAGAATCCTAACAATCGAACGTCCTAAAGAACTATTTCTCAAATGTTCCCAATAAGCATTTCCTATGGAGTAATTAGCTATAACCTCATCCTAATAACTTTGCAGTAAAATTTCTCAAAGACCCACATATTTTTCATCGTCCATCTAGTCATTGAAACATTCATTTTAAGTCTTAATGTTTGGCTTCCCAAGACCAACATCTACACCATAAATCATTTGTTACATTTCTTCTTTTTCACTTTCTATCATTAAATAAAATTCTAAAATCTGATCATCGAAATCTCCAAATACTCATCACACCGTATAATTTCATCCATTTAATCTTAAGATACAATATCAGGTCTTTTTCATCATTGACTCAAATCGTCATAGTAATCTCACTAATTAAAACTCTTCTATTCATAACACAACATTTTTAGTAAATCTTCAAACACTCTCATCCATAACCTTGTGAATTTTAAACCATTGACTTAAAGATCAACAGTCTAAGGGTCCCAAATCAAATCTTGATCAATCCCTTTATCCTATCAAAATATACATATTCTCCAAATGTTTACCATCCTTTAATAAGCTTACTTTGCTACAATCTCTAAGTATTCTCGTACTCTATGCTTCCAATTCCACTTAATAGTGACATATCGTTCAATACATCAAGGCTTAACCCATTATGTTTATCTAGACATCACCCAAAATTCACACTTACGCGTCTACAGTTTCATCTAAAATCACTATCCATACTTACCATCTCCTAAACCACACCGATATTTGTCACTTATCAACGAAATAATATTCTCTCTCTTATAATCGTTATGAGATTCATACATAACAATCTAATTTTTGAATCTAGTTTAACTCGAATGCTCGACCTTACCCCTCCAGGTATTGATTATTCCTCAAAGCGTCATTTTCCTACCCAAGGTAGTATTCACCCTTAATGTGTGGTGCCCCTTGACTTTAATACAAGCCTCTTCTTGGAAACCTAAGCACCAAATGCTATTCCAAAAGGAAACCTCGTCTTCTCAACCATTTCATGATGTTCACATCTCTTTGATAGTAATCAAACTTCATCTAGTCTCGTCCTGAAATCTACCAGGAAACATCTAATACTTTTCTTAACAAAAGTCCTCCACTTAGATCTTTACTTGAAATCTCTTATTAGTCTAATGTTAATCCATCAATACTCATCATCTTCGAGTTAACACCAACACATAGCTTCTGTGTCCTTGGAACCACTTCATAATTTCCATGTCGTCGTGATTCACCTCAACCCTGCCTGGCAATTAATCATTTCGAAAGTCTTTTCCACTTCTTGAATCTACTGATCAGCTTTTTCTGGGCTCTCCTCACCCTTGAACTTTGGAGGATTGTAATGGCATAAATCTTCCAATCCCCTTGACTCAGCAGCACGGATCTCGATTTCCCTCTTCTTCAGATCTCGTAGAGTCTTTGCAGCAGTTTGTGCAGCAACAAAAGCAACCATGTTATTCATAGCTTCAGCCATTTGATCATCCCCATTGACGTTGACTCTTGCAGCGTCATCCCTTCTTGGAGGCATTGTTTCCTCAAAACCAACATCAAGAAGAAATCTCAACACTCCTTAGAATAATTCCCAAAATAAATTTCGACTACATCTATACATAACAACTACACTAGACCTGTCAACTCAGACAACTTAACCCGACGCAAGATCAGATAACGACTTCCAACCTATAGGTCAACCTACAATCTAAACTAAAGCTCTAATACCACAATGTAACACCCAAATTTTTAACAGCGCTAGTGTTTTTTTTTTTAAACAAAGAAAATACTTTTGGATAAATATTTTAAGTCGTAATATAACGACAAAGTCAACAAATATTTACAAGCAGCGGAATAATTTTTTTGAAATAAAAATTCAAAGTATTCAAATATCAAAATACACTAGGGCTATGAGGCTTATCGATCATAGCTCATACCCCTAGGGTATTCTCGGCAGACCCGTACAAAAGCACTGCCCTAAGAATTTTAACTTTCCCCACGTCACATCAAAAAGTGGACATGGACCCATCAAAAGAAAAGGCATCAAACCGTTTAAGCATGGATACAATCTTCCAAAATGATATAAATACCATCACAAAAGAAAGACATCTAGTCCTTATACAACCACCTAATCTGATCATGCTACAAAAACTACATAACCCGGGTGATCTCCACGCGCCCCGCAAGATCCTCCTAACACAGCTTTAGCCAGGTATGACTAACAACTTTTCCATCTCCAGGGTACTAACCGGTAGGATAATCCTATTTCTCATCTGAGGGTAAAGCCCAGATTTCCACAATAATTGTAAAGGTCACCAACCGAAATTAACAAATATCACAGTATAACAAACATGACTCGTATGTCAAACACCCTAATGCAATGCATATATGCCAAAATGCATGAATTTCTGGAATTCGAACCAAAACCTTCCTCGAAGGGCGTAAATCATAATTGTACAGTCTCTCACAGACCAGTACTAATTACCAAGGTGCAATCTCTCACGGATCAGCACGATTTACTAGCGTGCAGTCTCTCACAGACCAGCACGACATACAAGAGTGCAGTCGCTCACAGACCAGCAGAATTTACTAGCGTGCAGTCTCTCACAGACCAGCACAATTTTCTAGAGTGCAATCGCCCATAGATCAGCACATTCTAGAGTGCAATCTCTCACAGATCAGCACGACGCGACAATCCCCGCAAGGATAAGATGAACCAACAATTCACATGGCACCATGGCCCCATCGCGGTCACCATGTACTATGAAATAAATGAGTATACTCTAACTCTTTTCACCATAATCATTAAGTAAATGCCGCTATTAAAAGATTCTCCATTTTTAATACTCATTTAACACTAATGATTTTTCAAATACAACACATAGCATACTCAAACATATTTATTCACACCAATTTCAATTTCCACAAACACACATAAATCACATTTATAAATTCAATCCACACATAAATTGAATTAAATTCTCTTTCCACCAATCCACACATAAATATTTTCTCAAAAGTTCATAATATTAATTATGAACACATCAATTTCACCAAACATGAGTCATTATAATTTTCAAACATTAATCCCCCATATTCAATCTCCAAAATTTGCAACCATAAAACACCACAACAACATTAATATATCAGAGTTCTCCCCACCGCTAACTCGATGTCAACGGTCTCGATTCCTTTTCGAGACTCAAGGAGCTAACTACATAAACATGAATATTTATAACAATTTGTTCACAATAAAACTAATCCACACACAACAAAATTCCTAAAATTAAATCTTTCTTACACACCAAACTTTTAAAATCAAATAATCTATATTATTTACTTAAAACTAAATAAAATAAATATTGTCCAAACTTCACATTCACATACTCGACTATTAAAGCACCGAAATATTTGAGTTAATAAAATACTATAAACGTTTTTCTTTTTAAACTCAATCAAAGAGTAATTAAAAGAGTAACATTTTAAACTCTAACCACTTTTAATTTCAATTTGTCTTTTTGCTCAAACTCTTTAACTTAGTTAAAATTTGAACTTTTTCACAACTTTAACAACTCTAAATTTTTCGTAAAATTTCAACTTCTATTCAAACTCATTTATTTGAAAATAATTCATTACGTAACTCAAACACATCAAATTTAATTACCTCCAATTCACACCAAATTCAACCAATTCAATTCCACAACATACATATAGCACCTCAATTAAATTTCAACAATTCAAACACAACTCACCTAATTTCAAAATTTCACATTTTTACCAAACTTGAATCACCACAAACCACACCTCAAATACATCAAATTTCTTTTCCATAAAATCACAAATAGATCACATCTAAAAAATTCATAATAATAATTTCATCAATTCATTTTCTACAAAATCCACAAATAGATCACATCTCAAAAATTCATAATAATAATTATAAACATATAAATCACACCAAACTTGAATCACCACAAATCACACCTCAAATTTAAATTCCACTAAATTACATATAATCACATTAAATTAATTTTTCACAAAATCACACCTCAAATACATCAAATTTCTTTTTCATAAAATCATAAATAATGTCCTAAATGCAAACTAAAAGTTTGGAAGGAGCCCTTACCTCCGTTGTAGTTTTAACAACCGATTACGGCACCGCGATTAATTATGATAAACTTTTATTTCGCGACGTCGCTTCGATAACTAGCTTACTAGCACCGCAGCGTGACAATGAGCGACTTTCCCTTCTGTCACTCTCGAAAGGGAGCTTAGATCTAAAAGAAAAATGATGATTTGTGTTTGTTGGGTTTTGAAATCACACTTGATACAGAGAAAATAAGAAATCGTGAGCGCGCAGGTTCAACTTTTGTGTTTGCTTACTTCCTTTTATCCATATATATATATATATATATATATATATACACACACACACACACACACATATATATATATATATATATATATATATATTTATATAATGCATGCTTTATGATGAAATTAAACTAGAACATGCATCTCTTAAAGAAATAAATGAAAATCTAAAGAAAGAAAATCATGCACTGCATTGTGATATTGATAAGTTTAACAGTGGTAAAAACAAGTTAGATATGCTTCTTGAAAATCAAAGAAATCTAAGTGAAAAATCTGGACTTGGATATAAATCAAATATGCATGTTAAACAGAATCACAATAAACATGGAATTGGATTTAGGCATACCAAAAATGTTAAGCATAATCAGAAGTTTGTTAGATCTAGACATATGCATAACATCTTTACTAAACCAAACCAGATTTCATCCTCTGTTGTGTCATGTCACTTTTGCTGTAAAAAGGGACACATGATCTTTAATTGAAAATTAAGAAAGCTGGCCAACAAAGGATGGAAATAGGTTTGGAAGGTGAAGACACCAACTTTTGAAACTAACCCCCCAAGACCCAATTTAAATTGGGTACCTAAAACCAGCTTTTAATTTTTATTGCAAATATTCTTGTCATCCAATAGGCACCTATGGTACCTAGATAGTGGATGCTCCAAGCATATGACAGGTGACAAAACAAATTTCTTGTCCCTAACCTTAAAAGATGGTGGATTTGTCAAATATGGAGACAATAACAAAGGGAAGATTCTCGGCATTGGAGACATTGGAAACGAATCTACTACGGTGATTAAAGACGTTATGTATGTAAGAGATCTTAAACACAATCTGATTAGTATAAGCCAATTATGTGATAAGGGATTTCAGGTACACTTTACTTCTAAGTCTTGTATAATTGAGCATAATGAAAACAAGGACATAAGGTTAGTAGGTGACAAAATTAACAACATTTATATGCTTGATTTTAATACTTTGCATGCTAGTTCTATCTACTGCTTGTTGTCCAATTCAAATGAAAATTGGTTATGGCATAAGAGAGTAGCTCATATCCATATAGACCACCTCAACAAACTAGTTAGTAAACAGCTAGTTATAGGACTCCCAAATAGAAAGTTCACTAAGGATAGGTTGTGTGATTCCTGTGAGAAAAGTAAGCTAGTTAAATCTTCTTTTCCCCCAATAGATATGGTCAAAACCAATAGGGTTTTGCAGCTGATACACATGGACCTGTTTGGTCCATCCCAAGTGAAGATCTTTGGATGAAACCTTTATGGGTATGTGTTGATAGATGACTATTCTAGGTTCACCTGGACTTATTTTCTGACTCACAAGAGTGAGGCATTCTCCTTTTTCAAAACATTTGCTACTTTAGTACAAAATGAGAATAACCAGAAAATTGTCTCAATCAAAAGTGATCATGGAGGTGAATTCCAAAATGATTCTTTTAATACCTACTGTAAACAAAATGGCATTCAACATTTATACTCAGCCCCTAGAACTCCTCAACAAAATGGAGTTGTAGAAAGGAAGAATAGGTCTTTATAAGAGTTAGCTAGAACTATGATTAAAGACTCAAACCTTCCTAAGTATTTCTGGGCTGATGCTATCAACACTGCCACACATGTAGTTAATAGAGTTCTGATTAGGCCCCTACTTCGAAAAACTCCCTATGAGTTGTACAAGGGTAGAAAACCAAACATCTCTTACTTTAGAGTCTTTGGATGCAAATGCTTTGTGTTAAAAAATGGCAAAGAACATCTAGGAAAGTTTGACCTTACGGCAGATGAAGGTATTTTTCTAGGTTACTCACAAACTAGTAAGGCCTATAGAATCTACAACAAAAGAACAAAAACCATAGAGGAGTTAGTTCATGTAAAATTTGATGAACTATTTTCTGAAAACTTGAACAATACTCCTTCTATAGTTGATGCTTCTTTGGATGAAGTTGTAGAATCTGAACCATTAGAACCTACTGAAACAGAACCTCCAACAAATATTGACTGTGTAGAACCTATTAGAGTAGATGACTTACCTAAGGAGTGGAAGTTTAACAAAAACCACCCCATTGATAACATAATAGGGGATATCTCTAAAGGAGCTGCTACTAGGAAGAACCTTAGACATTTCTGCAACTTCACAACCTTTGTATCTCAGGTAGAACCCAAAAACATTAAAGAAGCTCTCATGGACAATGACTGGATCATTGCCATGGAAGAGGAGCTTAACCAGTTTGAGAGAAACAAGGTGTGGATCTTAGTTCCTAAACCAGTAGATAAACACATCATAGGAACCAGATGGGTGTTTAGGAACAAGATGGATGAAAATGGAGTCATAACTAGGAACAAAGCTAGATTAGTTGCCAAAGGTTATAATCAAGAAGAGGGAATAGATTATGATGAAACCTATGCCCCTGTAGCTAGACTAGAAGCCATTAGAATCCTGTTAGCTTATGCTTGTATAATTGACGTTAAACTTTATCAAATGGATGTGAAAAGTGCCTTTCTCAATGGTGATATCCAAGAGAAACTTTTTGTTAGCCAAACACCTGGATTTGAAAATCCTGATTTTCCAATTCATGTCTACAAGCTAACAAAAACCGTCTATAGACAAGACACTTTTTAAGAGAAAATGTGGACAAGATACTTTTTATTAAAAAGGATGGAAAAGACATCTTGCTGGTCCAAGTATATGTTAATGACATAATATTTGATTCCACAAATAATAAGTTGTGCAAAGATTTTGAAAACATGATGCAAGCAAGATTTGAAATGTCAATGATGGGAGAATTATCTTTCTTCTTGGGATTTCAAATCAACCAAAGCAAGAATGGAATTTTCCTAAGCCAAACCAAATACTGCAATGATTTATTAAAGAAATTTGGTTTTGATAAGTTTAAATCCATTGATACACCTATGAGCCAAACCTGACATTTAGATAGAGATTAGAAGGGAAAACCAGTAGATGCAACACTATTCAGAGGAATGATAGGATCTCTGCTATACCTTACATCTAGTAGACCTGATATAATGTTTAGTGTATGTATGTGTGCTAAATACCAAGCAAACCCAAAGGAGTCACATCTAAGTGCAGTCAAGAAGATCTTTAGATATCTTATAGGAACTGAAAATCTAGGCTTGTGGTATCCTAAGGGATCTACTTGCACTCTAGTTGGTTACTCAAATTCTGACTTTGCTGGATGTAAACTAGATAGGAGAAGTACCTCAAGTACTTGTCACTTATTAGGAAACTCCCTAATTTCTTGGCATAGCAAGAAACAAACTAGCATTGCATTGTCCACAGCTGAAGCTGAGTACATTGCAGCTGGGAGCTGTTGCGCTCAAATTATCTGGATGAAGTAACATCTCAGTGATTTTGGTGTTAATCTAGGAGTTGTGCCTATCATGTGTGATAACACAAGTGCAATTAGCATCACCAAAAATCATGTGATGCATTCTAGAACCAAACACATAGAGATAAGGCATCACTTTATAAGAGATCAATATCAAAATGGGAACATAAAGCTTGAATATGTCAACACAACTGATTAGTTAGCTGATATTTTCACCAAAGCTTTACCCAAGGATAGCTTTTCTCTGATTAGAATGAGACTAGGAATCATAGATCATGATGAAATCTGATTCCTGTGAGAACCAAATCGATTGAAACATCGATTATCCTGTGACTAAACAGCAAATTAGCCTTATGAAATCAATTGCACAATCGATTTATGAGTCACAGTGTCTGAATTGTCAAATTCAGAAATTTGAGCATCGATTGCACAATCGATATGTACATGTAGACATCTGTTTTACTGAAATTGTCATTAAATCAATCGATTGACCAATCGATTGATGTCTTGAATAATAGTTTAAAGAATCGATTGAGCAATCGATTCATCTTTCCTCAGACTTCAAAAATGAGAAAATTTGCAAAACTCAAGCCCGAGCGTCGATTTAGGAATCGATTGAACCATTTTGTTTAAACTTGCACTTAAATAAATCGATTTGGGAATCGCTGCTGAGATTAGTCTTTTTCTGAACTGATATGCAAATCGATTTGGACATCGATTTAGTAATTAAAAACAATCGATTTAGGAATCGATTAAACTTGTGACCGTTACAAATTTTTTACTAGCCGTTTAAAGGCAATAATGACTAAATCGATTTCATTTCCCCAACAACGGTAACTCAATCGATTGACCAATCAATTTACGTGTGCTCAGTTATAAAAGGAACAGTTCCCTAATCGATTATGCACATATTTCTCAAGCCCTAAATTGATTTCTTCTTCAGTTTTCTGCAAATTTCTCATTCTTCTCTGCTATTTCTCACATCTCTCATCCTTCTAAACTGTCTCTGATACATTGCACTCACAAAATCTTGTTAATCTTACAATGGCTCGTGTCAAACAAACATCTTACCAATCACCTTCCCCATCATCTTCATCAAGTGGGAGAACCCCTTCACCACCACCCACTACTAAATGAGTTTCAATCCCTACTCCTAAGATATTGGCCAAAGACAAAGGAAAGGCCATTGCAACAGATCAAGGAAAGATCAAAAAATGAAAGGAGCCTCCAACTTAGAAGTTAATGGTTGATGCTATGAAGGACATAGCACAGAAAAAGAAGAAAACAGTTTCTTCTCCTCCTCCGAAGAAAGCTCAATCTGTCAAAGACAAACAAGCTGAGGACGTTGATATACCATCTGCATTCCTAACAAGGAAAATCCATGAAGCATGAACCATGGATTTTACCTACTTTCATTCAGATGGTTTTACTTTCCAAAACCATTTGAGGTTTCATGGTTTGGAAACCTTTCTATCTTGCTCCCTTGATATCTATCCAAAGTTAATTAAAGCCTTTTACTCAACTTTCCAACTCGCTGATTTTGGATTCAAGGCTACAGTCAAAGGCAAGAGAATCTCAATGACATTTGACAAATTCTCAAGCCTGTCTAGACTGCCTTATCATGGAAAATCCATTGATGGATGTTCTGAAGCCGATGCTGCGGATGAAGGCTGGGAAGCTTCACTGGATAGGCACACTGATGTGAAAGACCTGATGATTGAAGGGTTTGTGGAAATTATTTCACTGCCAATAGGTCAAATGAAGGTTCAGCAACGGATGCTGATGTACGCTTTAACCCGGATGCTTGTACCACGATCTGGAAACCACGCCGTCGTCCAAAAGTTGGACATCATTCTGTTGTGGGGTCTATGCAAAGAGCTCAAGATGTGTTGGCCATGGATTATGCTGAAGCACATGATGGAAGCAGCACAAGGCAAGCTGGTGCTTCCCTACCCCCAGTTGATAACGAAGATTCTGAGATATTTCAAAGTGTCTATTGTCAATGAAGAATCTTACAAAACCACCCTCACATTTGGAGAAGCCATTGTCAACCAAATGCAACTGAAAAGGGTGAACGGCATTTGGATAGACCTCAACCAAATGTTGAACCAGCTCAGCCACATGTGGAGCAAGCTGAGCAAGTTGAAGCCCACTCTGGAATTTTAGCCAAGCTGCTGGAGTTTATGGAAATTCAGGCAGCTCACAATGCTAAAGTGGACGCCTTCACTAAAAGAATGGAAAAAGCTCTGAGCAAGCTTCAAGCTTCTCTGAACACTGTTGTTCAGGATGTGGACTTAATACAGGAACACCTAGGCCTTAAATTGTCCTTTGACGACGTTGCTAATATAGGCCGACAAGCAACAGAAGATCCAAATCCAATAAACTTAGATAGTGATGAACCTCATGGAGAGGAGACACCTGCTGAGGCTAATACAGCGGTATCTCCCTCTCCCGTAGATAATAATGAGGAACAACCCTAGTCTAGGAGTTTAGGATTTAGTTTCTTTGTTGTTTTCATATGTTCTTATATGGTTTGTACTATTATGGTTTTAAATGAATGAAGTATATTTTTTAACTATTCTCGCCTTTTTATATACCTTTTTGCATTCAATGACATAGGGGGAGAAAAATGTTACAAATTTAAACTTGTGATTCATGAAGTTCATGTCCTGCTCATATAACATGTGTTACAACTCAGTGCTACATAGTTTGATTATTTTTTAATTTATGTTCTGATACCACAGATTTTAGTTCTGATACCATGTGCAAGTTCTAATTTTTTTTCTGTTGTTCTGATACCAGTTGCAATATGCTTACGGTCTGATACCAGTTATTATACCGCTGCCAATATGTTAAATCTTGTGATAACTAGCATACTGTAGCATACGATATAGTTAAATCTGATTGCTTTGGTTGAAATAATTATGTTACTGCACATTCCAACAAAATCTGTTGATGCTATAGTTTGTTTTAATTTATAGCTCTAATACTGCAATCTCTGAAACAATAATTTTACAAAGAAGCTATGATACTCTGAAATTGATTTAGTACTATGATACTTTGATGATAATCATGCATGCTAAATTTCAGGGGGAGCTTTCAAATTTTTTGTACTTATGATGATGAGTCTTGAAATGTAAAACTCAAGTTAAAATTGTACATTGTATGTTTGTCAATGAATCAAAAAGGGGGAGATTGTTGGACATAAGTCCCCCTGAATATGGTTTTGACATAATTAACAAACATACAATGATCATGTGTCATTTGATTAAACTAACAGTTTGAACCAAGTTACATTTCAGGAAAATCAAGTAAACATTATACACTTGGACACAAGCTTGGAACACAAGGAATCAAGCAAAAAGTGGAAAATGAACTGAAGAAACATGCAATTCTACCTAGTGTCGTTAGTGGTTATAGTAGTTACTAAGTAGACTCATCCATGTGATTTCATGCTTAAGTATTCGCCAAGTTTTAAAATGAAATCTTTAAATTAACCAGCAAACAAATCGATTAGCAAGTCAATTGCTTAATCCATTGTACAATTGATTGCCTGACTCAAAATCAGTGTTTTCACTAAGTACATTGATTGGGAAATCGATTACTTAAAGGTTTTAAGTGAAACCTGAACTCTGGGATTAAACAAATCGATTGGACAATCGATTAACACGTCAATTGGTAAATTGATTTTGTTACTTACAGAAGCCAAGCAAAATCTATGCAAATCGATTGGCAAATCATTACAGAAAATGTTTTTCATCAGACTTGGCCTCTGTAACCAACCAATCGATTGAACAATCGATTGGGACATCAATTGTGAAATCGAATTGTTAAGTCATAGAGACAACCAGTTATTGACACAAATCGATTGGCAAATCGATTGTGCAAAAGTTTTTTTATCAGTCTGAGCCTCTGTGATACAGCAAATCGATTGAGACATCAATTGAAATTTGTTTCTTGACTTACAAGATATATACCAATCGATTAGGTAATCGATTGAGAAAATAAAATGCTTAATCATATATCAGAAACAAGTCCATAATCGATTGGCACATTGATTATGACCCAAATGGCTAAGCCACTGTAACAAGCCAAATCGATTGGCAAATCGGTTGAAGTAAAAATAGCTGAATCACTGAGACTAGTACAATCGGTTGACGAATCAATTGCAGCAAAATGGTTGAGTCACTGTGATCAGTTCAATGGATTGGCAAATCGATTAGAGTATTTTTGTGTTACATCAGTCAACTGCCAAATCGATTATGAGTACATATGAGTTGACTGTGTAATCGGTTGTTTTGATCTCGTTGTTTGAACAAAACACCTATAATCGATTAATCAATTGATTCTGATATGAACATGTTTCTACTTCTGAATCTAAGCATTAAAAGAATCGATTGGCAAATCAATTCATTCATATGTTTTCAAGAATCAAGAAACACGATAATCGATTGGGAAATCGATTGGGCTGTTTTAAACCTTTATAAAATCGATTGAGGAATCGATTTGACTGTGTTTTTCTAAAACATATATAAGCTGACTCAAATCTGTTTTTCAAAAAGAAACTTTCATAATTTTTCATACAACTTTTGACATAACTTTGAAAGTACTTTGAAATATCCTTTGAATATTCTTCACACACGTTTTCACAACACTTTGAGAAAATTAATCCTCTTGGCAAATCCTTATAGTGTGATTATCATTGTGTGATTGAGTCGCATTCTTGAATGATCTTTTGATCTTCTTTTGTAATCTTTGTAAACAACATTGTAAAGAAACTTCTGTAAAAATCCAGTATTGAAACTGGTAGTTATCTTCTGTGGTGAGGGTGTTTACCAAGGAGAAGCTTCATCGATATCTTGGGAGAGTTAGGCGATTAACTTGAGGGATTCGGTGGCTGCGAAATAGAAGCAAGAAGAGTTTGATAGATAGGCTTGTGTTAGCTGGACAATCTGTAAAATACACTCTAGACGATTCTATTGGAAAAAGGCTGAAATCGGTTCGATTTCGGAATTGGATCCTACAACACTCAAGCAATTAGTAGGATCATTAAGATACTTGTGCAACACACGGCCAGACATAGCTCACAGTGTTGTGTTGGTTAGTGGGTACATGGAAAAGCCTAGAACATCTCACTATTTGGCAGCTAAAAGAATTTTGAGGTACATCAAGAAAACAAGTGAGTTGGGACTGCACTATGCTAAGAAACAAGCTAGAGTTGAAGTTGATTTGATTGGATTCATTGATGCAGATTGGTGTGGAGATAAAGATGATAGAAAAAGCACCTCTGGCTATGTTTTCATGATAAATGTGTCACCAATCTCATGGTGTTCAAAGAATCAAAGCATAGTATCATTATCCACATGTGAAGCTAAATATGAGGCTGCATCCATGAGAGCATGCCAAGCTGTGTGGCTGACAGAGTTAATGGAAGAATTGGGACTGAGAAGCAATGATCCAGTGAAGATGAAGATAGATAATAAATTATCAATAGACCTAGCAAGACATCCAAGTGTCCATGGAAGGAGAAAACACATAGAAACAAGATTTCATTTTCTTAGGGATCAAGTAATGAAGTGCAAGATAAAGCTGAAACACTACAATACAAATGATCAAAAGGCTGACATCTTAACCAAAAGCTTGAAGAGAGTGAAGTTAGAAGAGATGAGGATCAAACTTGGATTAACTTCAAATTGAATCACTTTTGAATTAGAGAGCATGTTAAATGTAATTCAAAATGATTTGTAATTAGTTAGTTAGAACGTAGTTAAAAGTTAGTTAGAATATGATTAGAAGTTGGTTAAGTTTGTTGTAACTAAATCAGCAAGAAATTACTTCTATAAAAGCCAAGATTAATCTAATGCAAAATAGGATCGTTCTCTAGACAGCGAAGATCGATCTTCGTTTAACTGACTTTCTATTTTCTCTCTCTTTTCTTCTCAATTTCAATTTCTCTCAAATATACAATATGTTCTAACAAATCTAACAATCATTAAATATGCCTAAGTTTTGATATAGAAAATAAAATTGGTTGAGGGAACTTGAAACTCGCAGAAATTTCCATGTTAGTGCTTCAACTAAGGACTCTAAGATACTTCCACATTCAGCAAACAAGGTTGGCAAAGAGATACACACATTAAATCAAATTCCATATATGCAATGTAAGGAACCTAAAATGTGAGAAAATCTGTTTTGTATTGATTATTACGTCGTTGCAGCAATGTAAGCCACGAACTTGTGTGAGGTAGCAAGTGACTTAATTAAATAGTTTAATTAATCGTGTATTTCTGACAATGATACTCTTGGCCTACATACATAATGCAAAAGAGTACATCATAAAATAAAATGGATTTATTAGCGTGATAGTGTTGTCCCACGTGTTAGGTTTATATATATGCTAGGCTGCAAACCACCGTTTTACAACTCTTAATATTTGTCCACTCTTCAAACTTGCACTTCGATAGTAATCCTATCATATTTTCGAGTTAAATACATTTTTAATTCTTATAAAATTTATTATTTTAATTTTGATCTTTAATAAAATAATAATACAAATGTAGTTCTTATAAAATTATAGTATAATATTTTTTTTCTTGTTTTAATGTCAAATCAACGTTTATTTTTGAATAAATTTTCGAACATATTTATCATATCATTATGCGAAAAATAGTATTTTACAGTGTTATTTTTTAGCAATTTACAGCGTTTTTTCAAAAAATTAAGCGAAGTAATATCTAGCGCTTTAAAAAAATACAACAGCACTTTTTAAAATAGAAAAGCGTTGTAAATCCCTTCAAAAAACGCACTGCTTGTTGTATTAGTTTTAAAGTGTTTTTTCAAAAAAATGCTGTAATAGGTGGATTCTTATACACGTTTTACAACGCTTTTTTAAAAAAAAAACGCTGTAAATATAGCGCTTCCACCTTATGTTACATAGTTTTCAAAGCGCTTTTTTGACAAACACTGTAAAAGACTTGCGCTTTCACATAATTAAATGACCTATTACAGTGCTTTTTTTGAAAAAGCGTTGTAATAGGTGCATTCTTATGCACATTTTACAACGCTTTTTCAAAAAAAACGTTGTAATAGGTGCATCCTTATCTATTTTTAGTAAAAAACGCTGTAAATGGAATTTTTAAAATAACGCTTATTTGTATAAACAAGTTTTTTATGGCATTTTTTTTAAGAAAACATTGTCTTTTGATTTTTATCCAAAATCATTTTCATCCAGCACATGATATTGACACAATTATATATTTTTCATTTAAACAGCAACAGTAACAAACTTGTAACTTTACATATTGACACAATCAATTCAGAACATTATAACTACATAACTTTATAACTTTACACATTGACACAATCAGTTTACAACAAACTTGTAACTTTACATATTGACACAATTAGTTTACAAACAGCACATGATATTGACACAATTACATATTTTTTACATTTACATATTCATAAAAACATCAAAACTATATAACGTTACATATTCACAACAGAACCTTGCAACACAAGACATATTTTTTACATTTACATATTCACAACCTTGCAGCATACCAATTTCCCAGCAAATCAAATAATTTTCATTTAGATCACATACTTACATCAGTCTTCCTTTATTTCAGTTAGATCTCTTTCAGAGTATGTTGGACTGGAATTGTCAAAGTACTGTGCAATATAAAATTTGAACATAAATAAGTTAGAATCAAATATATACATAGTTTATATATGAAAATCAAAATGTAATGAAAATATCGTACCGCTTATGAGATTATAGTTTGATTCGTATCAACAATCTCCTTCATGAATCGCAATATATAGTACCGGCAGTCTATGTTATTATTTTGGCAAGGGCACTATAAAATAAAACATATAAGTCAATAAATATTTGTGCATTGATTGTTAATGAAATTTTAAAGGCATATATTTCAAACCTTTATTGGAATCCATGTGATATTATTTGACTTTTGCTTTGACACTGTAGCACCCCTTTGAGCTCGAAAAACTTGTAAATCACTATCAAATAAATGTGATTATTATAACATTAAAAAACACATTATATATATATGTGTGTGTGTGTTAGAAATAAATGAATATTACTTATGTGTCGAAGATAGTCTTTATATCTGAGTGATTGTTGTACTGGTCGTGCAAGGGATCTAAATAGTACATAACTTCAGAGGTCGCATTGTTTGCAAACAAAACACCCAATGTGCCCTATAACAACAAAATTTTGCTTGGCAATTTTGTTTACACCACTAATAAATTAAGATCTCATAAATTAAAAAAGATATAAATAAAGAATATATAATTACCCTGAATTATATGGCGCAAGGAACAACTTATCCTTCTCTATATTTCCCAATAGGATATCTACAACATATTTCTTTACATTAAATGGATCAAGTTTAAACATCAAAAGCTTACGCGGAGACAAGAATAAAAATATATCTAACAATTTGCGCGTGCACACCAACTTCTCATACAAAAATCTTCAATGAAAATGTCAAATTATATTAATTACAATAAATTAAATTAATTACCAATAAATGCAATTAAAATTAATTGTTATCTTAAATAAATTATTTTACCTAATGTATAAGCTGATGACAGTAACACTCAGCTCCTTAAGATTGAGAAGTTTGTATATGTGCTCTTTTTCAAGTAGTTCTTCATACTCATCTCAGAAAATAGTTTTCTCCATGCTTATGATACGTGAATCGTTGTTGTCCATATTCGTTTTTGCTTATATGTCAAGACACGACCCACATCGAGCAAGGCGTGGATGACTTATTTTAGGAGAAACAACTGATTTACCTCGATCCAATATTTGAATTTTGGCAGCTTTATTACCCTCCAAATTTTTAAGTTTGCCAGCTTTATTTTTACCACGAACATTCAGTTGCGGTGCGACTTTATTCTGGAAGGTTTGTTGTGCGATTGGTTTTGATTGAATATGAAAAAATGAGGTTAATCAGTTTGTTAGTTAATTGCATCTTAAAAAACTGACAAACCTGCCAGAAAAAATGTGACAACCCTTTTTCGATGACTTGACTGACTTGTTGCGGGGAATCTTCTTGTCATTCCCCTTAGACTTTGTACGAATCTAAATAGATGTGAAATTAAATTTAACTATCTATTAAATATACCGTGCAATTAAACATACCTTATCAAGGGCAAGAAGATTTTTAGGCCATGCCACATAACTACTTATTGCTTCTCCCAAATACTTCATATCTCCATCGTTGTCCGGTATAGGAAACGGTGCATTTGGTTCAAAAGCAATCACGGGGTATACTTTGACATGGCCAGTAGGGATCGGAGTGTTGTGCAATACTTTTTCCAAAGTATTGTACAATGTTCCTTTTCCAACCTTGCAATGAGTAGACTTTTAAGACCAATGTTGCAACTAGCATTTTCACTCTCCATTTGTATTTCACGTTAGAGCTGATCCAGAAGTTGTTTTTCTTTATTTGTCTTCACCAAGAATGCCACTTGCTCTGTTAGGACTTTGAGCTTCTCTAATACTTCCTCATTAGATGGATTTGAGCGCTTCTCTTGTGAAAAATAGCGGGTTGGAGTTACGCCAAATCCTTTCTCTGTCACACGGTTAGAATATTCAAGAACATTAAATACTTTATCAAGTATGTCCCTGCATCTAACTTGTTTGTTGTCCTCTTGATTTATAGAACTTTGTTCTAGATTCTCCTAAAATACACGTAAGATTAAATAGATAAGTTCAATATCATTTCTAAAATACAATATTAAAAAATATTAAAGTGATAATATACTTACACAAAGTTGTATCACTTTTTGAACATTTTCATTATTAACAACTCCATCTTTATTTACATGAGCCTCCTTCCACAAAATATGACGACCCAATGGTTGATCGGATTGGGTCTCTTGTAGCTATTCATTAAGACATAAACAAAAGCTATTCGTTAAGATCATAAACAAAATATTAGTTAGAAACTATAGTTTATAATGTACCACATTATATAAAAGTGATGTTTACTTACAATTTTTTGCTCTAAACGTGCATATCCCATACGAGATTTTTAGTACGGATGCGTTGCATTTTTGGCCCTCTCGCAATTTTCTGTACTTATACTTTATATTAAAAAAATAAAAATCATTTAAAAATTTAAAATACGTTATAAATATGAATAATAAAACAGAAATGCTTATAAATTAATCACTTACCACAAATGCGGGTCTGCACGTTTAGCTACAAATGTGCTCAATTCATTATTTGATATATAGTGTTTATATATTTTTGGAGCTTCAACATTCATATTTCGAGCACGATCTCTTAGGTAGCAGTTTGACATATGAGATCTAAATCCTCGATATATTTTTCCGGCAATTCTAAGCATGTAAGTTTTTCTCACATCATCAACATCAAAAGCAGACTGCAAACTAAATAAAGATATAGTTTGAGTAAAGTATTTCAATGGAAAAAATTATAAGTAACAAAAAAATGGATTAAAAAATTTACATTTATATCTTTCCACAGTATATCTTTTGCATCCTTTAAAGCCTTATCTCTCCAATCGTCAATTATAATTGGGATATTCTAATGAACAACAACACCAAATTTACCAACATGGAACTGTTGGGCTCAATTGGCTGACCACTTTCATTCCATCCCACCTAATAAACTCATATAGTAAGTACATGCTTTCAAAAAAGATAAAAAAATAAATAGCAAACAAAGTATAGTATACCTCAAATTGTATGCCATTACTTCTTGCTTTTATGATATTTTTCATAATGGTTGCACCACGTTTAACTTCATTTTCATAAGTCTTAGTGTTGAAAACTTCCTCATTTTGACGATCCAAAGCATTGTTATAATCCATTTATCTACAACAAGTTCAACATGTAGTTCAATATAACTTCAACAAGTTCAACATACATTAGTCTAAGTACGTAGCAATATAAGTTCAACATGCATTTTAGTGACAACAAAAAATTAATAAATACAATACCTAAAGAGTGCGAAGAAATACGTAGGGTTCGTAGGAGAAGGAACAACGAGAATGCGCAGAAATACGAACGGTTCATACGATAGAGTATGGTTTGCAGAAATACGTAATGAGGGTTACGTATTTCAATGAGAAGAGATGGTTCGTAGGGATAGTAACAAAGATGGAGATGGTTCGCAATGAAGATGGTTAACAATATTGTTCGTAGGCACAATAGGGTTCGCAATGAGAAGAACAATGAAGAGGAGGAGGATACTGAAGCGTAGCGAAGTTTACGTAATGAAGAGGAAACTGAAGTGGTTTTCTGTTATATATAAAACCCTATTACAACATTTTTTTGAAAAAGCGCGTAAAAGACCTCTTTATTTTATTTTTTAAAGGCCTATTACAGCGCTTTTTTAGAAGCCTTTTAAAGTGCTTGCCAAAAGCGCTGTAAAAGACCTCCTTATTTTATTTTTTAAAGCCTTTTACAACGCTTATTCAAAAGCGCTTTAAAAGACCTCTTTGTTTTTTTATGTAACAGGGCTGTATTTTTTAAAGCCTTCTACAGCGCTTGTTGCAAAAGCGCTGGAAAAGACCACCTTATTTTATTTTTAAAAGCCTTTTACAGTGCTTTTCTAGAAAGCGCTTTAAAATACCTCTTTGTATTCTTATTTAACAGGGTTATATTTTTAAAAGCATTTTACAACGCTTGTTGTCAAAGCGCTGTAAAAGACCCTTTTAATTTAGTATAAAACAAAACTTGGTGACCTCCTTATTTCTTTTTAAAGGCTTTTATAGCGCTTATTAACAAAAGTGCTGTAAAATTATAAGTTTATGTTCTGTTCAGTTCAAGTAAAATACCTATATTTGGATTATTTTTTTCTTCCAAATAAATTACATGATCAGCTTGTAGGGATGATCAGTTCAAGTTCAAGAACAATTCGCAATAGTCAAACAAAGCTTTTTCAAATTTAATATAAGCTGAAAATCAGTTATGGCAGGTCAAACGTACACTTAAATTACATGAACTTAGTATAAAACACTAAGATCAAGCTAAATATAAGCAGAAAATCAGTATAAGGAAAAAATCATATACAGTTCAAGCTAAATACTAAAATGCTCAATTTTGGCATATCAAACAATTAAATTAAATGAACTCAGTTCAGATTACATGGCTTATATAATACAATAAAACACATTAAGATGCCCTTCTTTTTCTGGTGGGATTCACATTTGTTTGTCCATTAACGATACGAAACGGTGGATTAATCCAAATTCCCTCATCATGATCATCTCTAAGATATAAACCATTATCAGTTGAATCAATTTCATGTGGTTGTGATGTTGCAAAGAAAAGATCATTACCAACATCTTCATCATTATTGTTGATCGATAGGACAACGAACCATTTATCATTAGCAGGATCAGTGACATAAAACCCTTGTTTAGTTTGCGACGCTAATATAAAAGGCTCATCTTTGTATCCCACCCTATTAAAATCGACAAGCAAGAACTATGACTCATCAATTCGAACGCCTTTATTATTATCAACCCACTTGCAACCAAATATGAGAACACAAAATGTTGTGTAGTCTAACTCTCATATGCGCTCGATAACCCAAAATATGTTTCAATTGCATCCATTGTGTACTCTCTTCACATATAGGATATGCACATTGACCTTTAATGCTATATCCTGATAAATTACCATATGCTGGAAAATCATTAATTATGTCGAACAACATAGCCCTCAAATTGAAATATTCTTTCTTATACCCATCATAAACTTCTACACCTATCTCCCACATATTTTTTAAATGTTCAATTAAAGGAGTCAAGTATACGTCAATATCATTCCCCGGTGGTCTGTCTGGGTCCAGAAATTAACAAAGACAACATCATAAACTTACGCTTCATACATAACCATGGAGGTAGGTTATAAATCAACAAAATCATAGGCCACGTGATGTGTGAGATGCTTTGAAGACCATGTGGATTCATTCCATCAATAGAAAGTGCAAGCCGTGGATTTCTTGACTCTATCCCGAATTTAGGATACTCGTGATCAATTTTGTCGATTGTGGAGAATCTGCAGGGTGTAAAACTTTCCATCTCTAATTCTTTCATCTGGATGCCATGTCAAGTGTTTTGAATCTTCTTCACTGCGATACATGCGCCTAAATCTTGGTATTATAGGAAAATACCACACGACTTCTGATGGAGTAGATTCTTTCTTCTTATATCGAGAGGCATTGGATTTCAGACACACCTTTAGTAATTCATATTAATTTCGAAATAAAATGCAATCGTTAAGACACACTTGAATCCTTTCGTAATTCATGCCAATAGAGCGCAAAATTCGTTTAGTCTCGTAGGTTCGATTGGGAAGTTCATTATCATCTGCCAACATATCTTTTAAGAGTGTTAATAATTATGTGAAGCTTTTATTAGACCATCCATTACATGCTTTTTAAGTTGTACAACTTTAATATCACCGACAGACTTGTGAATTTAGTACAACCATTATATAATGGTTTCTCTGCATCACTCAACAAACTCTAAAACATTTTAGGACAATCCCGAATATCTTCTTCAACTGCTTTTGCAATCTCCTCAACTCGGTCCAACTCATATGTATCTGTGTCGAAATCAGTTGAAGCATATGTCAAATAATTCTCAAAATTAATGTTTCCTTTTTTTTTCTCACCATGTCTTATCCAACATGTATAGCTTTGATCAATTCCATGCCATATTAAACGTCGTTCCAGTTCATCATCTGTAACTCGTTTTTCAAACAACATTTTAAACAAGGATAAACGACTCTATTTGGATATTTTGCATTCTTCACTGTAAACTCAATCACTCTATTTTCATACTCTTTTGACAATCGATTGGCAGACATCCATTTCTGGTCCATTTTATACGACCTATATAAATGTAGTTACAAAAATAATAAGCTATTGATAACATTATACCAATATATATAATACACATATCTAATATTGGAAAATGGAAACTAAGGTGTAAGTCTGATTTCAAAACAGAACAAATCAATAAATTTCAAAAAAGAATAGATTTTATATGATTTATTATGTAACAATTTATTAGTTTTAGTGACAACAACAAATTAATAAATACAGTATCTGAAACAACGTATCCAATTTTTTTTGAAGGAGGAGCAGTAGATGGGCGCACAGTAGACGAAAGGAGGGTTCGCATAGTAGAGGATATGAGGGTTCGTATATTTGTTTTTATTTATTTAAAATAAATGATTTTTATTTAAAGTGAATGATTTTACAGCGCTTATATAATAACCACTCTAATAGGTCCTTTAATTATCTGAAAGCGTAAGTCTTTTACAGCGCTTGTATAAAATGCGATTTAATAGGTCATTTCATTATATGAAAGCGCAAGTCTTTTACAACACTTGTCAAAAAAATGCTTTAAAAGCTATGTAACATAAGGTGAGAGCACTATATTTTACGGCACTTGTATTTAAAGCGCTCTAAAAGCGCTGTAAAACATTATGTGAGTGCGCTTCAGTTTACAACACTTTTAAAAAAACGATGTAAAAGCCTTGTAAACATTATGGGCAAGCGCTATGTGACCCTATATGACCCTACAACAACGTTTTTTCCACAACGCTTGTCAAAAAAGCGTTGTTGTATCCTTCTTTATTTTAAAAATATTATACAACAACGCTTGTATTTAATAAACGCTATAAAAGGTGCACTATAACATGTCATTTTTGGCGTAGTGTATATAAAAAGTTATTCTATAAAAAATAAATTCAAAATTCGATTTTTAAATCCATATTTTTTAAATTTTAACTTAAATTTTGTACATTTTAAAAATTAATATTTCATTTATATAAAATTAAAAAATTCTAAATTTTTATAGATAAAATTTTTATAATGTCATAAATGTACATCTAAAAAATCATTGAAAAATTTAAAATACAAATAAAATATTTTATTTCAATAGAAATTAAAACTGTTTACTAAATAATTTTGTAGAATTTTAATTTTATTTTTATTTCACATAAATTAAAATTAAAATTTTATAAAAACTGAAAACATAACCCTGTCTATATTTTCCCTCCGGCTTAATCATACTATTCGAGACATATATGAGTTGACCAAATTTCATTTTGGTTACTTAACTTTTATCAGTAACGTAAAGAATACTTATATCTTTTTACATAAGTAAGCAAATGACAGCATTTATTTACAAGAATATGTTACTTTTTTAACCATTAATTAATCATATTCATATGATCTCATTATTATTGTTATTATAATAAATAAATAAATAAAAAGATTTACAACAATATAAGGTTTCAAAAGACACAATAAGGTAGAGAAAGAGACACAATTTGTTTATGAATAAAACACATAAATCAGTACAAAGAGTACTGTTTCTTTCCCTTTACATCGAAATAAACAAATTAGCTTTTGAACGAGATAATTAGTAGGGGTAGTAAGAAACTCATTTTATTGTTTTAAGTATATATTAATTAGGGCCGTGAGATTAACGCTACTAAAGAAATTGTTTTAGATCTTCATAAAAAAACAAAAAAATTTATGAATAAAGCTACTAAAGTAACTTCTTTAAACCTTTATAAAAAATAAAATTTTCACAAAAAAAAATTCTTATTAAAAAGATCTTAGAGTTTAATATTTCTAAAATTAAAAGATATAAATTTTTTTCAATTTAATATTGTCTCAACAATATTAAATCAATTAAAAAAATATTAAATAACATCAATTATATTAATTTAGTAATTACATGTTAAAACTTAAAAAAATTCACTTTAAACTTCTACGTATGTTATAACTATGTTATTGAACCAATCAAGGATAGAAATTTTGAGAATATACTAAGTATGAAAAACGTGTACCACCACCAACAAAGAAGTGTTGATGGAGGCCAAAAAGGCAATGAAGGAAGGATGTCAACGAGGCTTCGATGAGTGCTAGTAATTTAAGAACTTCATATCCTGAAATAACTTGTGCAAGTAATGGCAAGCAAAGACATAACAAATATCAAATATGTTAATTCAAACTTATTTAATTGTGTTTTAATTGTGCTAATTCTAAAATTGTTTTAATCGTTTTAGATAATTCTATTTTAATTATGTCTTATAATTATGTTATATAATTAGGTTTATAATTCTAATTTTGCAAGGAGCCCTTACCTCCGTTGTAGCATTAACAAGCGATTACGACACCGTGATTAATTCTGGTAAAATTTTCGCTCGAGTCGTTGCTTCAAAAGTTAGCTCACTAGCACCGCAATGTAGAGATCATCAACTTTCTCTTCTGTCACTTCTCAAAATTAAGCTCAGAAGTCAAAGAAGAGCGGATATTTGTGTTTGATTGTTTTGAAAACCACCAACACCATTTTCCTTGCTTTCGAATAGAGAAGAAGAAGGAAACTAGGAAATCTTTTCTTTCTCACCCACCAAGCTTTGGTTTTCTTTTCTTGAAGCAAAATAAAGCAAAAGAAAAATAAGGGAGAAGGAGAATGCATTCGTTCGCGTCCAAACAAATCTCTAACAACTCTTACACACATCACTTCACTCACATCTCAATCTATTTTGATAAAAATATATACTCTTGTCGCAACTCAATTGACAGATAAAATTTTCAGCAACCAGATATATTTTTAGCAAAAATTGTCTGGGATTAATTCTTCATAACGTAAATACATTATTTTTTGACAAATAATTTTTAAACGAGTCTCAAAATATATATAAAAATATACGAATATATTAAACATATTACAAACTCTAACAAAATATATTTTTGGTACTTAATTCCCAAAATAAAGTAAAATTGAGTTAAATGTCACATCAATTAAACACAAAAATATACTAAAATTGCATAAATTAGTATTTAAAACTAAGGGTCATACAAATCACACTTTGACTGTCACAGAATAACACAAACTTGTCTTGTTTGAGGCCTAACTCATGTAGGAATTTATTCATCCACAAGAATTCTTTGGAAGATTCAGTTGTTGCAATGTACTTAACTTCAGTAGTAGATAAAGCAACACACGTTTGTAGTCTTGATTGCCAAGACACAACTCTCCTTGCAAATGTCGTCATATAACCAGAAATAGATTTTCTAGAATCAAGATCACCTGCCATATCTGCATCTATGTAGCCATCCAACATAGGTTCACCACCTTCATAGCATAAACACACTTTGGAAGTGTCTCTGAGGTATCTAAGAATCCACTTCACTGTTTGCTAATGATCTTTACCTGGATTAGAGAGAAATCGACTTACAACTCCAATTGCATGAGCAATATCTGGCCTTGTGCATACCATATCATACATCAAACTACCAACTGTGGATGCATAAGAAACCTTCTTCATCTCTTCTTTGTCTTTCTCACTTGTAGGACATTTATCAGAATTCAATTTAAAATGAGTAGCAAGTGGAGTACTAACATGTTTGCAGTTGCTCGTGTTAAACCTCTCTAACACCTTCTCAATATAATTATGTTGAGATAACCACAATTTATTATTCTTTCTGTCACGAGTGATTCTCATACCCAGAATTTTTTTTGCAGGACCCAAGTCTTTCATTGCAAAAGACTTATTCAAATCTTTCTTTAAAGATGGAATCTTCTTAGTGTCATGACCAACAATCAACATGTCATCCACATATAATAAGAGAATAATATAATCACCAATGGTCAGAAGTAGTTTTACCATATCCATGTTTCTTCATGAAAAAATCAAATTTCTTGTATCATTGTCGAGGTGCTTGTTTGAGCCCATACAAGTTTTTCTTCAATTTACACACAAGTTGCTCTTTACCTTTGACTTTGAAATCCTCTGGTTGCTCCATATAAATCTCTTCCTCCAAATCACCATGAAGGAATGCAATTTTCACAACAAGTTATTCAACTTCTAGATTCAAACTAGCTGCTAACCCAAGCACAACTTGGATAGAGTATATCTTCACCACGGATGAAAAATTTCATCAAAGTCAATACCTTTTCTCTAATTAAAACCTTTCACAACCAATCTTGCTTTGTATCTTGGTTGAGAGCTATTCTCTTCTGCCTTTATCTTGTATACCCATAAGTTCTTGAGTGCTTTTCTATTAGGCAACTTTACCAAATCAAATGTGTGACTCTTAAGTAAGGAATTCATATCTTCTTGCATGGAATTCAACCACTTTTCTTTATCAACATTTATAATAGCTTCTTGATAGTACTTTGGCTCTCCACTATCAGTGATCATCACATACTCATGTGGAGGATATCTTTAAGAAGGTTGACGTTCTCTAGTAGATCTTCTTAACTCAAATTCGACTGCTGGCTCAACTGGAACTTGTTCATCATGGTGAGGCACACGATCATCAGTTACATTCTCATCATCTACCTGTATATCTCACCCATCAAAAAGAGTTTCTATAGGGGGCTTAGGCTCAACATCAACGTAACTTCTGAAATTTGGTTTTTGTTTTTCAGCTTTATCAAAATCTTCAACAGTCTGGTCTTCAAGAAATATCACATATCGGCTTCTTATAATTTTCTTGTCAACCGTATCCCACAATCTATAACCAAACTCTTCATCACCATAATCGACGAATATACACTGTTTTGATATACTAACAAGCTTGGACCTCTCATCTCTTGGAACGTGAACGAAACATCTACAACCCAAAACTCTCAAATGACAGTAAGAGACATATTTCGTAAAGAAGGAGAAAGATTGAGTGGAATAGAAGGAGAAAGATTGATCAAATGCACTGCAGTTTTCATTGCTTCACCCCAAAAGGATTTCGATAATTTTGCATGAGAGAGCATACATCATTTATGTTATTAATCGTACGATTCATTCTCTCTGCAACACCATTATGTTGAGGTATCTTTGGAACTATTTTCTCAAACCTAATTCCATGTTCTCTACAATACTCTTCAAATTGACCTTTCTATTCACCACCATTATCTGATCGAACACATTTCAATTTTCTTCCCTTTTCTCTTTCAACACTTGCATGAAAATGCCCACACTTTTCTAGAGTGGTCGTCAATAAAAGTAACAAAATATGATGCACGACCAAGTGATTTACTATCCATCATACAAACATCAGTATGAACTAAATCCAGAATATTTTGCCTCCTATGAGGACCAGTATTATGAAAGAAAACTCTATGTTGTTTTCCAGCAAAACAATGAGTGCAAGTTTTTAGAGACGTACTTTTCACAGGAAGAAAATTTTTCTTTGCAAGTATGTTGAGTCATTTCTCACTCAAGTGACCAAGGGGCATATGCCATAAATTAGAAGATGCATCTTAAATTTCATTCACTTCTTCCTTCCATAGCTTCATTGGCATCCTATAGAGAGAAGTGGAACTTTGGTGACTTTACATATACCACCACCACCAAAGTAAGTGTGATAACCATCAAAATTCAAGGCTTTCACCGAAATCAAATTGAGACGGATATCAGGAACATATCTAACATTCTTCAATTGAAGCTTGCAACCAATCTTAGTTTCAACCCAAACATCTCCCATACTAAAAATTTTACATACTCCTTCATCTCCCATTTTTACTATGCCAAAATCACCAGCACTGTAAGATAAGAAGAAATCACGCCTAGGAGTAACATGATATGAGGCACCCGAATCAATAATCCAAGTTGAATCCTAACTTGCAAGGTTTATGGAATTATCATCATAGACAATGTAGACATTACTAACAGATGCAACTCCTGTTGTATCTTTATCATTTTTCTTCTCTTTGTCTTCATCTCTTTCCCTTGGTTGATCTCTCTTAAGGAATCTGCAATTTCTTTTTATGTGACCCTCTTTGCCACAATGATAGCATATCACTTATTTTCTAGACCTCGACTTGCTTCTTGACTTGCTACGACTTTTAGAGTTGTTGCGTCTATGGAAGTTTCTAGATTGACTTCTCCCTATGACTCTATATCTAGTGCTTTTGACTTTAAGGAAGAACCAATCAAACCACGTTCCTTTCTTCGAGCTTCTTCATTCAACATGCTCTCTTTCACTATTGACATTCTCAACTTTTCATTTGGAGCTGAATTGGTCAATGTCACAGCAAGGACTTCCCATTTATCAGGCAAGGAACTCAACAATAACAGCACTTGCAACTCATCATCTAATTTAATTTATGCGGTTGTCAACTGATTCATTGTATTTTGAAAAATACTCATATGCTCTGTCATTGAATCCTCATCCTTGTATTTCATATTCACTAGCTTTCGAACCAAGAATGCGTTATTTTGTACATTTTTTCGTTCATACAACTCTTTTAATTTTTCCCACATCTTGTTAGCATCTATTTCAGTTTCAACATGTGGATATATACTAAGATCCAACAATTTCCTGATCAACGCCACTACCTTTCTATTCATATACTTCCAGTCGGCGTCAGATTTATCTACATGTTTAGCAGTGTTACCCTTAATAGGATCATACAAATCTTTATTGTATAACATGTCTTCCATGAGAGTCTTCCAAAGTGTGTAATTAGAAGAGTTGAGTTTAATCATATTGGGACCTTTATTTTCCTCCTCCATTTAAATGCACAAATCAAATAATCGAGCTCTAGATACCACTTTGTTGGAGAAATAAAAAATCAGAGATAATTAGCGATAATTATCTCAATAATGCGGAATATTTTTCCCCCACCTATGTAGATAAATGGCCAACCAAAAAAATATAATTCCAAGAGCAATAATAATTGGCAGAAAATTAAATATGAGACAAACACAATTTTAATGTGGAAAACTTCCCTCAAATTGAAAGAATGAAAACCACGGAACCTAGTCTAGTAAAATATTCTACTATAATAATTAATGGGTACACCAAAGTCTTCCTAACAATAACAATATGAAATATCAATCAACAATAACAACCTTCCACTAAAGTGGGTATGCCAAAGTAATTCTCAGATAAGGTAAAACTACTCTGTAAATTAAAATAACAAACTCAGTGGTAGAAATAAACATAACAAGTTTGCTACGCACCTGTTTCCACCACGGAACCAAACCCTTATTTTTCTTCTCTAGCAACCGTTCTCTTTCATTCTTTTTCTTAGATATTACTATATCCCTTTTATTTCCTTCACCCGGGCAAAACCCATTAAAACTTTCTTTTTCCTTTTCTTTTTATTTCAATAATAACAATATTAATAATTATTATTATTATATTAATAAAATTGGTGGGTTCCACTTGGAGAGTGAGCCCACCCAACATATTACATTTAGAAATTGTATGATCCAAACAAGAATAAAGTAGTGATAAGCAGAGACATACTAGTGGATAAATCAAGAGGTTCGGACTGGACAATGAATGCAATCAGCCCAAGCATACCAACCAGACCAGCCAATAGTGTAGTAACAGCTGAACATGTTGAGGACCAGCCAGCAGAGGTAGAAGATCAGCCTACTATTGAACTTGTGAGGAGATCAACAAGAGATAGACAACCTTCAATCATATTGCAGCCATATGAAGTAACTTCTGACTTAGCCATCAATGCAGATGGAGAATTAATTCATTTTGCCTTGCTTGTTGAATCAGAACCAATAAGTGATGAAGAAGCATTGAGTGATCCTAGATGGATGGCAGCAATGGATGAGGAGCTTGAAGCCATAGAAAAGAACAAAACATGGCAGTTGATGACCCTACCAGTGAATAAAAGACCAATTGATGTGAAATGGGTCTATAAACTAAAATTGAAACCTGATGGGCAGATTTCAAGGTACAAGGCCAGACATGTAGCAAAGGGATTTTTGCAAAAACATGGGGTGGACTATGATGAGGTATTTGCTCTAGTAGCAAGAATTGAAACAATAAGAATGGTAGTTTCAATTACTAGCTACAAAGGTTGGTTTATGCATCAATTGGATGTTAAATCAGCCTTCCTCAATGGCTCATTGGATGAAGAAGTGTATGTCAAGCAGCCCCCTAGATATGTGAAAACAAGCAAAGAAGATCATGTTTACAAATTGAAGAAAGCCTTATATGGCCTACAGCAAGCACCTAGAGCTTGGAACAAGAGAATTGACAAATTTCTCAAAGAGCAACAATTTGAAAAGTGTGTAAATGAGCATGGAGTGTATGTCAAGAAGGGGGCAACAACACCTGCATTGTTGATATGCCTCTATGTCGATGATTTACTGCTAACTGGCAATGATGAAGTGAAAATCAATGAGTTCAAATTCAGATTGGAGAAGGAATATAAGATGACCGATTTAAGCGTGATGGCATATTTCCTTGGTATTGAATTTGAAACTAGAAAAAAATGGAATTTTAATGCATCAAAGAAAGTATGCAAGTGATGTATTAAAAAAGGTTTAAAATGCAACATTGCAATGGAAGCAGCACCCCGTCAGAATCAGAGTTGGTGTTGTCCAAAGAAGGCAATGATGAATTGATTGATCCTACAACCTTCAAGCAAATTGTAGGATCCTTGAGATACTTGTGCAACACTAGGCCAGATATCTCATATAGTGTTGGGTTGATTAGTAGGTACATGGAGAAGCCTACAACATCACACTACATGGCAGCAAAAAGGATCTTGAGATACATAAAAGAGACCATTGAACTGGGTATGTTGTATTCCTTAAAACTAGATAAAAAGGAAGCTGAACTAATTGGTTTTACTGATGTTGATTGGTGTGGAGATATGGATGATAGAAAGAGCACAATGGGTTATGTATTTACAATTAATAACTCACCAATATCATGGTGTTCAAAGAAGCAAAGCATAGTAGCATTGTCCACATGTGAAGCTGAGTATGTGGTTGCATCCATGGGAGCATGCCAAGCTGTGTGGCTGGCAGAATTAATGGCAGAACTGGGACTGAGAAGTAACAATGCAGTGAAGATGAAGATAGACAACAAATCAGCAATAGACCTAGCAAGACATCCAAGTGTCCATGGAAGGAGCAAGCACATAAGGGATCAAGTAATGAAGGGCAAGATAATGAAGGGCAAGATAAAGTTGGACCATTGCAACACAAATGATCAAAAGGCTGACATTTTAACAAAAAGCTTGAAGAGAGTGAAGTTCCAAGAGATGGGGATCAAGCTTGGATTAACTTCAAATTGAATCGCTTTTGAATTAGGGAGCATGTTAGATGTAATTCAAAATGATGTGTAATTAGTTAGTCAAAATGTAGTTAGAAGTTTGTTAGAGTATGGTTAGAAGTTGGTTTAATGTGTTGAACCAAATCAGCAAAAAAAAACTGCTGCTATAAAGCCAAGATCAATCCAATGAATAACTAAATGAAAATCTGCATAACCAATATCGATCTTCAGAAGTAGAAGATCAATCTTCGTTTTTTTTGTTTTCTCTATTTTCTTCTTTTTTCTTCTCAATTTCAATTCCTCTCAAAATATACAACATGTTCTAACAATTGGCATCAAGAGCTTGGGTTCTAGACCTTGGGAAACACGAGTGCAAGTGTGAGGGGAAATTAAAATTGAGAAACACAAGTGTGAGTGAAACAAGCTTTACACGAACTCAAATGATCTTTTGCAGAATCTTCAGGAGATGAATCTAGAGCCTGACAGGAAGTGAGTTGGTTAATTTGTATATGGTTGTCTTTAATTTTAAGGAACAATTTCAAAATTTAATATTTTTTGAAAAGTCTCTTGAATTATGATATAGTTGGCATGAAAAGACAATTGAATGACAACCTTTATATAGTTTTGGGATAGGGATTATTTGAGAATGAGACACAAACAAATTCTTCATGTTACATAAAATGAAATACCTTCAGCTACTGAAATTGTCATCCTGATTTTATTTTGCCGCCTTAAATAAGTTGGATTGTCGAAATTTATATTTTGCGCGCCAATGAGTTACACAGTGAATTAATTCTAGTATAAAAAGGTTTATTTATTTGTATATATTCGATACATCTTTGTTTGCAATGTTTTTACCCTATAATCTTTATTTAGTACGATTACAAGTTCCAATTTAAATACTTGCATTGTAAGTACAGAAGTACGCCTAAGAGGGGGGGTGAATTAGGTGTTAGTAAATTTTCGTGTTTTTAGTGATATGGTAGTTGATTTTTTGAGTTTAACAAAAATGCCTACTAATAATAAAGTGTAGTAAGTAAATGGACACTTTAAGATTTATCCTAGTTCCCCTTATAACCAAGGGTACGTCCAGTCCTCTTGCACACCACAAGAGATTGATCTAATACTTATCAAAAAATGTACAACTCCCACCCTAGGTTTCTTGCTACAAACTTCTAACAATTAATCTATATTTTAGAAAGTCCTACTTTCTTTTACAAGTGATACAATAAGATTTGAATAAGACTAAGGTGAGGTATATTGATAATCAATCCAATAACAATTCAAGTACTTGAGAACCTTTTAGATTGATATGAAAATGGAATGCAAGTACTTAATAAAAAATCAGAATTTTGTTCAAAGTTGTTCAATGTATTGATTCAAGGATTGTCCTTTTTGATATGAAGTTATGGGGTATTTATACTCCATAAAAATCCCTTCAGATTCGTGGCCATTGATCCAAGAGGTTTGATGAAAAATTACAATGTTCTAGAGCCATCCCAGATCTGAAAAATTGTAATGTTTCCAGTTGTATTCGAATACAAGATATGTGTATTCGAATACACCTCTTTGTAACGTTCAAAAATATTCAAATTTTACATCTTGTATTCGAATACACATTGGTGTAGTCGAATACAGATTAGTGAAAATTAGCCACTGACTTAACTTGTATTCGACTACATATGGGTGTAGTTGAATACACATATAGGAATTTTGGCCACTGACTTGAAGTGTATTCGACTACACATAGTTGTATACAGATTAGTGAAAATTAGCCACTGACTTAACTTGTATTCGACTACATATGGGTGTAGTTGAATACACATATAGGAATTTTTGCCACTGACTTGAAGTGTATTCGACTACACATAGTTGTAGTCGAATACAACCTTTAAATTTTTGCCTCTGACTTAAGTTGTATTCAAATACAATATGGTGTATTCGAATACACTTATGTAATTAGTCAAAAATATGATTTTAAATGTTTTGTTAATGTTGTTTTAACTTTTGAAAATATGTTAAATGCATATGTAAATATGACTTGTTCTCATGTATTTGAACTATTGGTTTGTATCATATACCTTTACATTTTATCATCTTTTGTTTGGATTTTGAAGCTTATTGTTTAAGATATTTGATCTTCTTTTTTATCTTGTTGCATTCTCCATAATCGGTGCTCTTTGTCTTCATCAAAAAACATGTAGTTTACATTCTCCCCCTTTTTGATTATGACAAAATGTTGTTGTTGTGGAGAGATTATGTAGTTGGAATCATTGCTCCCCCGTAATATGTGCATACTCCCCCGTTGTAAATGATTAATTTTAAAAATTGTTTTTGAGTACCTACAAGATTGAAATGCAACAACAATACCAAATATTCTCCCCCCTTTTGACATGATCAAAAAGAAGAAAAAATATAGAAAAAGAGGCATACAATTTGAGAGTATAATCATATTAATAAGACAAACGGCATACAAGTTAACAAGGAGGATATCACAAAGGAAAATAACATCATAATAGTTAATACATAAGACGTTGCAATAATAGCAATACAAAACAAACCATAATCCAAACGACAAATTAGTACATACACAGATATCAATGTAGTACATAATGCAAATAGTCAAATTAGTACAAATACATGACAAATAGCGAACTTAATCAAAAGTTGTCGGAATGTGAAGGTGATCAATTTTGTCTGTAAAATCACTAATGTCTTGAGAAACAGTGTTATGATTGTGAGCAAGAGTAGTTTCAATGTTCTGAAAGTGAGTGTCAGTAGAAGTTGTCAAAGTGTCGAATTGTGTTTGAAAGAAGGTTTGGAAAGAATCAAGACGGGTCATGATCATTTGATTAGAGATATAATCCTCATCAGATGCAGTTTCCTCGTCATCTTCATTGTCTTGAGCAGCAGCATTTGAGGGTTCAGCATTGTCATCCTGTGCAGCATTAGATGGTTGACCAGAATCACCTTTATGCACAAAAGCTTCAAGCTCCTCATTCCATATGATCCGCATGCTAGGCAAGACACCTAAATCCAACATATTTTCTTTGGTTGGAGTAAACATAACTTCATCAGAGAAGTCCACAACAAAGTGTTCCAAAATCCGAGAAACTTCCTTTGCATATGGTAAGCCAATTGCCTCGCGAGATCCAAACATAACAGATTTCACAAAATATGCCCAATTAAGTTGACGACCTTCATACATGAAATTCATAATTTGCAATTCAAACTCCGAAATTAGGGAGTAATTTCCAGCCTTCAGAACCAGAATGTAGCTAAGAAAATAGTACAGAAGCCGATAATCAACAGTAAGATTTCCCACTCCATACCGTTGTTGGGCATATTTGGAACCTGCCTGAGCTCTCTTTTGTTCCATGGTGCGTCTGTCAAACCGACAGAGGGAGACATATGCATCATACTTAGAAATATCACCCCATTCACACAATTTGTTTGGACAAAACTTTTCACCATTAAAAGGAATATTCAGAATTTCTCTAATGGTTTTGGTATTCAATCGAATGGTTTTACCCTTAACTCGAGAGACTATCAGTTTTCGCTCTTGGATGAGATTGCAATAAAAAACCCTAACCAAATCTGGATAAACAGGACCTTTGTAACCTATAAACTCTTCAACATGTTGTGCTTTGAGCAACGCAGAAAATTTAAAGTCTGAGAAAGAGTTTAAAGTACCATACTTTGGGATAATAAGTCGCTTGTCATAGTAGAATGTGCGAAAACGATCAATTTCTTCCGGTGTGTGTAGAAGCCAGGATAGATCCGTGATGTTAGGATTCCTTGTTCGTTTTCGTGAGGCACATACTGCTGCATGCTTGGTTCGTGGTCCTCGTTTGCGGGCATCCATGGTGAGAAAGGAGATTTTTGGTGAAAATGGGTTTTAGAGAAAATGTGAGATATGTGAGAAATCTGAAGAGGAATGACAAGAAGGAAGTAAAGAGTGATGGATTTTGCTAGGTTGGGTGAATGGGTAACTGAGTGAAAGGAGGATGGATGAGTTTTTTAGAGAAGAGAGAAAAAACTAGGGTTGTGTATTCAAATACCAAATAGAAAATAACCCTAAACATGTAAATCAACTTTAATATCTAGGCAAAAACGCGAAGGTGTATTCGAATACACCTTCTTGTATTCGAATACACATTGTTCTGGGAATGTGTATTCGACTACACATGTGTTGTATTCGAATACAGGAAGTTCTGGGAAAGTATGTATTCGACTACATAAGCAAATTTTTGCTTAAAAACTAAGTTTTTATGAAAATTCGCAACATGTAATACACCAAATTATATATCAAAAAGCAATAATCATCAAGAAATAAGAGAGATGACAAACTATGTATATCATGCTATTTTTAAAGATCATTTTCACTCAAAATACCAAGTTCTCTTCGGATTTTATAAAAGGAGTCTTCAGGTAAAGGTTTTGTAAATATATCAGCCAATTGATTGTGTGTATCAACAAATGTAACCTCAACATTACCTTTAAGCACATGATCCCGTAGAAAGTGATGTCGGATATCGATGTGTTTAGTTCTAGAGTGCATGATTGGATTCTTTGAGATGTTTATTGCACTTGTGTTATCACATCTTAAGGGAATGCATCCGAGATCAACTCTATAGTCATGTAATTGTTGTTTGAGCCAGAGAATCTGGGCACAACAACTTCCTGCTGCAATGTATTCAGCTCCAGCAGTACTAAGTGCAACACAAGCTTGCTTTTTACACGACCATGAAACTAGTGCATTGCCTAAGACATGACAAGTATCGCTGGTGCTTTTACGGTCTGTTTTGCATCCCGCATAATCTGAATCAGAGTATCTAACTAGTCTACATATGCTACCCTTGGGGTACCATAGGCCTACATTTGTCGTTCCTTTCAGATACTTCATAATTCTTTTAACAGCTACTAGATGTGATTCTTTCGGATCCGTCTGAAATCTTGCACACAAACAAACACTAAACATAATATTGGGTCGGCTGGCCGTTAGATATAATAATGATTCAATCATACCTCGATATTTGGATATGTCGATTGAAATTCCTGATGCATCTTTATCAACATATGTTCCGGAGCCCATTGGAGTTGTACTTTCTTTGCAATTTTCCATTTCAAATTTCTTTAGTAATTCTTTACAATATTTTGCTTGATTGATGAAGATGTCGTGTTCAAGTTGCTTGATATGAAGTCCAAGAAAATAGTTTAATTTTCCCATCATGGACATTTCAAATTCTCCTTGCATTATTGAAGAGAATTCTTCACATATGTCCTTGTTGGTTGATCCAAATATTATATCATCAACATAAATTTGGACCAATAATGTATGACCATTTTCTCTTTTGATAAATAATGTTTTATCAACCTCCCCTTTGTCAAATCCTCGTGCACATAAAAAGGTGCTTAATCTGTCATACCAAGCTCTTGGAGCTTGTTTTAGACCATAAAGGGCCTTTTTTAATTAGTAAACATGTGAGGGATTTTTGAAATCTTCAAACCCAGGGGGCTGTTTGACATAGACCTCTTTATTTATGTATCCATTTAGGAAGGCACTCTTCACATCCATTTGATATAACTCAAAATTCATGGAACAAGCATACACTAGTAGTAAACGTATAGCTTCTAATCTTGCTACTGGAGCAAATGTTTCGTCAAAATCTATCCCTTCCTCTTGATTGTATCCTTGAGCGACCAATCTAGCTTTGTTGCGAACAACTATGCCATTCTCATCTAGTTTATTTTTAAACACCCATTTTGTACCAATGATGTGTTTATTTCCAGGATTAGGAACAAGTTCCCATACATGGCTTCTTTCAAATTGATTGAGTTCTTCTTGCATGGCAAGTATCTATTGATCATCTTTAAGTGCTTCATCAATTTTGGAGGGTTCGATTTGAGAAACAAATGCCATGTTTAAGCAATCATCTTGCAATTTTAATCTTGTTATGGCTCCTTTATTGATATCACCTATGATATTATCAATTGGGTGATATCTATGGGTTCTCCATTCTTTAGGAAGATCATCACTTTTTCTTTCAATATTGACTTAACTTTCTTGATCTGGTTGAGTAGTTTGAAATTCTTTGATATGATCATTGCTTTCAAAAACATCATCATCACAAGAAATAATATTTTCTTCTTTTATGGGGTTAGTTTCATCAAAAGTTACATGTATTGATTCTTCAACTAATAAAGTTCTTTTATTGAAAATTCTAAATGTTTTACTAGATAAAGAGTAATCGAGAAATATACCTTCATCGGATTTTTCATCAAATTTTACAAGGTTGTCTTTACCGTTGTTTAACACAAAACACTTACATCCAAAAATGTGGAAGTGAGAGATATTGGGTTTTCTTCCTTTGTAAAGTTCATAAGGGGTTTTCTTAAGAACAGGCCTAATGATTATCTGGTTGGAAACATAGCATGCTGTGTTTACAGCATCTGCCCAAAAATATTTTTGTAGATTTGAGTCGCTTAGCATAGTTCTAGCAAGCTCTATCAAGGATCTGTTCTTTCTCTCAACAACCCCATTTTGTTGTAGTGTCCTTGGGGCAGAAAAATTGTGGAAAATTCCATTTTCTTCACAAAATTCTTCAAATGAAGTATTTTGAAATTCTCTTCCATGATCACTTCTAATTGATACAATTTTGGCAGATTGTTCATTTTGGACTAGCTTGGCATAGTTTTTAAATGCCTTAAAAGCTTCATTTTTACTTGCCAAAAATAAGGTCCAAGTGAACCTTGAGTAATCATCAACAATAACTAGTCCATATGAGTTTCCACCAAGACTTTTGGTTCTTGATGGACCAAACAAGTCCATATGTATCAATTGTAATGGTCTAGAAGTTGAAATGACATTTTTAGGTTTGAAAGAACTTTTTGTTTGCTTGCCTTTTTGACATGTGTCACATAATTTATCCTTTATAAATTTCATTTTTGGTAAACCTACAACAAGATCATGCTTGACTAATTTGTTTAAATGATCCATGTGAATATGAGCAAATCTCTTATGCCATAGCCAAGCATCATTATTGTCGCTTACCAAAAGACATTTCATTTTTAAGGATAAATCGTCAAGATTAAGTATAAAGATGTTTTTAAACTTCTTACCAACAAATTGAGTTTCATTTGTAGCTTCATTTTGGATGATGCACTCATATTTGTTAGAAACTATCTTGTATCCTTTGTCGCAGAGTTGGCTTATGCTTATGAGATTGTGTTTTAGACCTTCAACATATAAGACATCTTCAATTGAAGGGGAAGGTGTTGTACCGACTTTTCCTATGCCTAAAATTTTTCCTTTGTTGTTGTCTCCATATACTACATGTCCTTTTGACTCAAGTGTTAAGGCTGAAAATTTTGTTATATCACCTGTCATATCTTTAAAGCATCCACTATCTAGGTACCACATATTTGAAGTATCTTGCTTGCATACCTACAAAATTGAAATCAAACTTTATTAGGTACCCAATGTGCTTTTGGTCCTTGATGGTTAGTACCTTTCCTTACCCATATGTAATGCCCACTTGGAACACTAATGTTTCTAATGTGACATGTATTAGGTGTATGACCATGAAGACCACAATAAGAACAAGTAGGATTAAATCTACTTTTAGTAGCATATGTATGAGATTTATTTTGAATAATTTTCTTATTATAAAGATCATCCTTTTTCATAACTATAACCTTTTCTTGATTAGATTGATTACTTGCTTTAACAAAAATTGTCTTGTTCAAATTTGGTTTATCAAATTTTGAATATCCAAGACCACTTTTATCGTTTGAGTATATTTGCATATTTAAGACATTTTCCAATCCTAATTGTCCCTTTTCGTATTGTTCAATCACTCTATTTAATTGAACAATTTTGAAAGAGAGGGAATCACATTTATTCGTGTAAAATTCTGTTTTAGTTTTTTAGAATTTTCTCCATAATGTCAACTTTTTCTTGTAAACTTGTGATTTGTTTCTTTTGTGTTGACACTAGTTTATACAGATTTTTACATTCAATAAGTAATTCCTTTATTGCGTTTTGAGCATCATTGTATTCTATAATTAATTCACTATTAGTTTTATTATAATGAGGAGAGTCTATATTACTAACCTCTTCTTCATTATCTGATTGATGTGAGGCCATTAATGCAACATTGACACATTCTTCACTTTCTGTTTCTGAAGATGAACTTACTTCGTTGTCTTTCCAAGCTATGTATGTCTTCTTGAATTCTTTCTTTTTTATGGCATTCTTCTTAGCAAGGTTTGGGCAATCTTCTTTAATATGTCCTTGTTTTTCACATTCAAAGCAAGTGAAGTTTTGATTTGATGTAGAATTATCTTTCTTCTTGAAGTTTCTCTTTTTGAATGTTCTATCATTTTTAAGAAACTTACCAAATTTTTTAACAAGAAAGATAATATTTTCATCTTCATTTGAATCGTCGTCTTTGATTTGTTCTCTTGATTCGGCCTTTAGAGCAATATTTTTGGTCTTCTTTTCTTGACTTTCATTTTGTTCTAGCCTTCCAAGTTCGATTTCGTGCTCTTGAAGTTTTCCAAATAGTGCAAAAAGAGACATTTTTGATAGACTTTTCTTTTCGGATATTGCTGTCACTTTTGGTTGTCAGGCTCTTGTCAATGATCTTAGTACTATTAGATTTAATAAATCTAACTATTTGCACCCAAACTATTTTGGATGGACTGTCCATAATTATATCGATTAAACTCAAGTTTTTTTTCCTAAAGTTGAATTTAATTAATTTTTTGTAAAAAAAAAAGTCTTATTTAATTATAACTTTATTTCTTTTTTTTATACATAAATCACATGAAAATTAAATATTGACACAAGAATAAACTCTCACAATCAATTATTTTTGCATTTCAATTGTTGCATTGTATAATAATATTATATTCACGGTCATGTAAACAGTTTTTATGTTGGCAGTGAATCATTATTATTTAATATTTAAATATATTTGACTTATATCCGTTTTAAAATAATGAACTTAGTGATTGTAATATGTTGATAATATAAATTGTTTTATATTATCAATTCATGTAAGTTAAACTCTAAAAATAATATATTTATCAATTCATGTAAATTAAACTCTAAAAATAATTCTGTAGAGGAACTCAAATCCTTTAAGCAAATTACTTGTTTAGATAATAATTTTAAAGAATTTTTAGAATGAAGGTACTTCATGAGATATTATATCAAAGTTAAATTTTTATTTATTTTGGTACATCTAGTTAACTGCTGATGTATTTTTTTCTTCAGTTAACATATTTTATTTGAGTTTATTGATATAACTTTTAAAAAAAATATTTTACCTATTTTTTATTAATTAAATTAACAATTATTTAAATATTAAAATAAAAAAATTAACCTAATGCATGATCAAATTCCGAAGCTACAACTTGAAGATGAAAAAAAAAGTAAGATAATTTAATATATTTTTTTCTAAAGTACGGTAATTTAGTGATAATATATAATAGTAAACTACATAGTATATACATATAATTTAATGAACCTTTAGGCGGTGTACAAGATAAATAATAAATGGACTTTTGAAGCCAAATCTTCTTTCTCCTATAACCTAGAGACAAAAGGTGCTGCAAGTAACTTAAAATTAATATTTTAAAAATCAAAAGTGAAATTTGATCAATCGACTTAAGATTAAAAAAAAAAAAAGACTAAATCACATTTGAATTGAATGAAAAAAATAAAAAGTAAAATAAAATAATGTAATCAATAAAAATCTAATCAAATATGATTGAACCGACTTAGCTCTAATTCAATATGATTCAACTAAACTTTAACATAATTGGAATTAACCCAATTAATAAACGGGTGGATTTTCAATTTAATTTGTTGAATTATCTATTCTTTTCGATTTTTAAAGCATATTTGAGACTTAGAAACTGAGAAACAAAAATACTATGAGTTGAAAAACCAATATATATAACATGTAATTTGTTGTAGAATTTATTATATTAACAAAAGATAGGAATTTTTGCTTCAAGGAGAATCAATTAAATCGTTTGGATCACTTTCTAAAACGAGATCCAACTTGCAACTCACTAGAATTATGTACAACCATTTGAACATGTCTTAGATGTTGCTCAAATTTTTTTGGACAAGAATACACATAACTCATTTCATTAATAATATTTGCTATATAATCATGGCTTCGGGGACTAACAAAAAAACGTGATCTCATCACAAGAAAATTACCAACATGATTAGCCTGTCGTCAAACACACTCACCTCAAAGTTATCACAAAGAGTTAGCCAAGTTCTTATGATGTAACATGTTTCATTAGAAAATATTGGTATCTCGACATCACACTTCATATTTTTTTAGAGATGATATTTGTCATCTTAAAATATCATGAGATTGGACGCAAGCGTAACAATTATCTCATATACAGTCGTTTGTCATCAAGCACAGTGAATTAGACGCAATTAAATTATTCTATCACTAACTTTTCCCACATAGAAAAGACTTCTCTAGCACATATCAAACAAAGACGTTAATCTCATTGGTACTTCTAACTTCCAAAACTTATTCCAATCACTTTTAACCGTAAACCAACCACTATAAATGTACCCATGGTGTTATAGCAAGCATACTTGATTAAGTGCTTACCATTCTTGTTGAGTTTCTAAATCATGGTATCTTCTTATACATAATGATAAATAAGCATGCTAACCATTTACGTAACATCCATTGGATGAAAGAGTTTTTGCACCAATTCCTCATGCCAACATGTATTTGGTACGTTCATTAGATCATATAAGGCCAACTCCTCATACCCCGCCACTGAAGTGGATATCACATAGGAGTTGTTCTTTACAAACAATCATGGTTCCCCTCCAAACATCAACTTTAGAGACATCCCCTGTTCTATATCCAATGCCATCTTTCAACATGATTTATGAAGAATATACGCTACGCCAAACATAACTTTGATCGTGGCCTAACTAAGCCTCAAATAACTCTCATTCGGGTGATTTATAACTTTGAATACCTTGGATACCATAACATCTTGATTGGTATGAAACCTCTAACATTGCATCACCAACATCACTAAATTAAAACCATGAAAATAACAAATTGATTCCCCATACTTCCAAACTTTATCCTCACTATGAGTCGGTCTCAATTCAACCAATCATGATTCTACGACCAATATATGTTGCACCAAAAAGAATTGACCATACATTCTATTTCCACCAAAAGAGACACACAAATAAGGAAATCACCTAAATAATAAGTGGGGATCGCTAGAATCATTACCACCTTTGAATCTTGTGCCATACACTATCTTTTAAGTAACTGAAAATGATCTCTTTCGCCTTCCAATCATTGAGGGCATTCCCAAGTATTTACTAGTTCCAAATCATTCATTAACTCCAAGTAATGTTAAGTAATAATGGTTGGCCATATCATCGTATAGTTATTATATGACTAAATGTCAAACTATCGAGCATATATATTTGGAAGGGATATCAAGAGAAGAGGAGAAGAGACTTTGCCAAGTTTTATTAATTTTAATAATATGTAAGAGTATAAGATACTTTTTATTATTAGCAATAAAATAAATTAAAAACTCGAGTGATTAGTGAACTTCAATAAAAAACGAAGTATTTAAGAAAATTTGAATTCAAATTTTTTTAAATTTTACTTACTTCTCGGTCAAAATTTAAATTTCATTTATATGAAAATTAAAAATAAAAAAGAAAGTAACATAAAATTTCATTAAAAAAATAAATAGAGTTTGTTGGCCACCCAAACGATCCCATCCTCGTTGGGCTTTCTCATAGGTAGTTAGAATATCCTTTTTGCACCTAGATTCCCTCTCATACCCTGAAAATTAAGATCCATCGTCAACAAATAAAATGCATGAGGGTTATGTACCTCTCTACACACCCTAATACCATGAGTATCTCCTTTAGCTTCTGGTTTTTAATATCGATGAGACCTTATGTACACAAACTATGTACCAATATTTTTCAATAAGTGTAAAGATTGGATTTAGCTCATCCAATGAAGTAAGTACTTAGTAAAGTGAAAAATTTGGAAAAAAAACCCGATAATTTAACTACTCATAATTTTGTTATGTATGTACATATATAATATAAAATATCAAATATCAATCATGAATTTGTTTATTATTAGTTGATATAATATTACTTTTGTTTCTATAATTTTTTTAGTTAAATAGCTAAGTCAATTGAAATAAAAGAGAGAGAAAAAAACACGACTAAGTCCAGATTAAGTTTATATATTTAAAGCAAAACGAGTTAAATGATGAAGAAAAATATTAATAATATGTTTAACATGCATTATAGAATAGGTTAGTAAAACGAGGGAGCGTGTGACCCGACCCGGATCTAAAAACTCTAGATTGCAGTTAGGGTTGGGAAAAAAATCCGATTTTGTGTCCTAAATTCAAAATTAGATCTAAATCTATTTTAAATATTCGATTAAAAATATGGTTATAATACGGTTTATAATTAAGAATCGGTTTCGGAAATTTTTTTGAATTTTTTCGATAAAAAATAATTTATAATTTGAGAAAAAAAATTCGTTTTCTTCGATTAATTTTTTTAAAATTTTCTCAACAAATTTTTTGAGAAAAAATTCGATTTAAAATTTTTTGAGGAAAAAAAAGATTTTTAATTGTTTTTTTATCTTTTTTTGAAAATAATAAATTTAATTTTTTTTAAAAAAAAATTCTAAATTAATAAAATCATAATTGTTTATGAGATTTAGGATTTGAGAGTTGAGTGGATAAAAAATAAATTTAAACATAAAACATAAATGAGTATCTGATTCATAAAAAAATCAGTTATTTAATCATAATCAATTTTACAATTGGTTTTATAACCGATTTTAAACCTAATAATATTTTTTATTATAAATTTAAATTTATATATTAATTTTAAAATAAATATGGTTTGATTTTAAAAACAAACTAACCAGCTGAATATTCATTTATATTTTATATTTAGATTTAGTTTTTATCTATTCAAACTATCAAAAATCTTAAATCTCAAAAACAATTCTGATTTTGTTAATTTTTCAGATTTTCTTTTAAAAGAAATTCAAATTTAATTTTTTCGAAAAAATATCAAAAAATTAAATCGAATTTTTTCTCAAAAAATTTGTTGAGAAAATTTTTTAAAAAATTATCATAAAAAATGATTTTTTTTTCAAATTAAAAAATTGTAAATTATTTTTTATTAAAAAAAATTTCAATTTTTTTTCTTTCAAAATCAATTATTTAACAATTAATTTTATAACCAATGTTAAACCTAATAATATTTTTGATTATAAATTTAAATCTATATATTAATTTTAAAATATATATGATTTGAGTTTTAAAAAATACCAACCAGCGGATGGGCTAATGATGGAGAGGTTTGGTTCCTAAATAAGGAACATAACTTAATAAGGGGAACAGTACCTAGATTAAGAAAGCTCTTAAATGTAGTAGCTATTTTATCTTATTTAAGTGAAAAAAGTCGCAGTAACTAAATTAAAACCAATGATGAAAAAAGACATAGTGCCATAAAATATAATAATTAAATGTTGGTTTTAAAATATGTTGTCGTGTTGTTTGGATAACGAAATTTCTCGTATAGTCTTTGGTAAAATCGTTGAGTAACAATATTAAAAGAAAGAGAAATTTACATGCAGACGTGAAAACGACCCATATGGGTTTTATGATAGCAACGTTAACGGCGTCAGGAAAGGTGTTTGTTTAGGGTGTGATTGTCAGACTTTTTTATAATAGGTGGGGTCCACTTAGGAATCATTATAACAGAGACGAGACAAATGGCCTTCCCGAGGTGAATATAACAAGTGAGAGAATTTACTAATAGGACTAGTATGTGTATTTATTACTTCCTCTAATTTTAACTAAAAAAAATATAAAGTATTATATACAAAAATTATATTTTTATTTTTAAATATATAAATTTTAAATTATATTTTTATTTTTTCATATTTTGAAAAATATTTTAATAATATATTTTAATATTTTTTATTTTAAAAAATTTAGAATCATATTTTTATACATGTCTCAATATTTAAAAATTGTATTCGGTCTAAAATATTTTTATTAAATAATGGAAAGTAAAAAGATTGTAGTTATATAAATTTTGAAAAACATTTATATTGTTTTAATAGTTTATTTTTTAG
>JBBPBS010001045.1:1497915-1540002 GCA_037974835.1 Cicer judaicum
TTTTCAAAAATAGTATATATTTTTAATTAAATAATATAATTTAAAAATATAATAAATTTTATATTAAAAATTTAAAATAATATTTATTTTAAAACAATTTTATTTATAAAAACACAAATATTTAATAACTACTACATTTTTTAACTACTACAAAAAAAAATGTAATTATTAGTTATTTAATAATTGCCTCTATTAATAATCGTTATCATTTCACAACATTAATTAATAAATTGACACAAAATATTTCTTGAAATAAGAAAATCAAATGTGAAGGATTGACTTGTTTTAATTTATATTTTAAATACAATAAAATTATGCATTTTTTCTTTATAATTGAAATTGGATGGAGTATGTGTTTAGATTTTATATATATAATGGAGAAAATTGATTAAAATTACAGTTACTTTGTAAAGTTAATTTTAATTAAAAGTTATATTAAATTAAAATAATATTATATTTATGAAAAAAATAAGTTAATGAAATAATGTAATCATAAAAATCATATTTGAAAAAGAATTACCATAAATCTCCCGTATCAACAGGAGAGAAGCAAGAGGGTTGTGGTCTTGTGGGGTCTACCCTCACACATAAATATTTTCTTGCTATTCCTTACTTACAATTGTTGAAATGAAATGAGAAGTGTGAGAAAGAAACCATTACCTTTCAACCAATTATTACTCTTACTAAATACCAACAAGGTCAATATTACTTCCACTTTCATGTTTCTATGTCACTGTTTGGATAATTGCTTGATGGTGGCCCGCAGTAAATTATGTTCCCTTTTTCCCTTCTTCCCTCAACTTTCCCCACTCCAGATAACAAGTTTACTCTTTTTGTTTTATATAAATTTTAATTGAGTAAATAATATATTGGTACTCCAAATTATAAACCTAGGTCAAATCATGTAAGTCAAAATAGTTTTTAGGCTAAATTACATCAGTGGTCCCTTAACTTAAATTCAGGTAATATTTTAATTATTTATCTTTTTTTTTTTCGAGTTGGTCATTTATTTTAGTTTTAAGTGACAATTTGATATTTTATGTTTTAAAATTTCAACAATATTATCCTTTTTTATACAAAAATTCAAAAAAGTCATCAAATTTTTCAACGAAAACCCATAAAATTGATAATCATCTTCAATCTAATGCAAATTTTATCAAATTCATAACTCAAATATTCAAATACACTCATATTTTCATCTCCAATAACATCAAATAAAGAATGAAAATATGAGTTTATTTCAAGATTTAAGTTATGAATTTGATTAAATTTGTATTTTATTGAAGATGATAATGAATTTTATGAGTTTTGTTTAAAAAAATTGATGATTTTTTTTAAATTTTATAAAAAAAAGGACAAACATTGTTGACATTTTAAAACATAAAATATCAAATTGTCACTTAAAATTAAAATAAATGATCAACTCGGGAAAAAAAAAGATAAAGGACTAAAACGTTATCTGAAATTAAGTTAAAGGACCACGAATGTAATTTAGCTTAGTTTTTATATAAGTCTTTATTGTTAAAAAATTATATAAAATATGATATACTAAATGAATATATACTTTTTCAATATTGATTGCCCATTAAAGTCACTACAACATAGATTAGTTTTTATGTAAAATTTAGGTATTTTGTAGATTAGTATGTCAGTAATTAGGATTTTTTAAATATATTTTTTTATTATTAAAATGCCACACATTGAAAATATATTATATGATTGTTCTACTTTTTCAATTCAATAGAGTGTCACATCTTGGACCAGCGACCAACCTATTTTTCTTAACCTTAATAGAAGGTCGTTCCCCATGGACTGACCTACTACTAGCAATTAGAATTTTTTTCCCTCGTTTTAACAATAGTTATTAATTATTTAATAAATTAATATTAATTAAATTATTTAAAACATAAAAATACTAATAATAAAGTAAAATAAAATAAATTAATAAATAATTATTATAATTAAAAATAGTAAATTATATTATAAATTTAAAAAAAATGTTAAAATTAAAGAAAAAACACATCAAATTTTAAACAAATAATAATAATAATTTAAAAAAAATTATATTAATAACATGAAAGTGAAGCCAAATATATTAAATTAACAAAAAAAAATACTATCACCTTTGAGAAAAAAAACACATCAAATTTATATTAATGATGTCCACTTAAATAACCTTCAGTTCTACATTAGGATGTCGTCGAATTCGTCTAACTATTTGAACGAGTTGAGGTTATTCCGGTTCATCTTGATTTTTATCATTATCCTTAAAGTGACTCAAAGATACGTTTAACAATGTCGGTGAATATGTATTTGTATTAGAAAAACAAGCATCATGTTCAACATATATCTTACGTATAATTGGAAGGTTATTGATGTATGACAAATCCAACAACCGTATACATTTAAAACAACTTACATTGAGGATAATGATCAAAATTAGGATGAACCGGAAGAATCTCAACTCGTTCAAAGAGCTAGACGAGTTCGACGGTGTCTTAGATGTGGGACTGGAGATCATTTAGGTGGACGTCGATGTTTTTTTTCTCAAATGTGATGTATTTTTTCGTCAATTTAATGTATTTGGTTTCATTTTCATGTTGTTAATATAATTTTCTTTTTTTAAAAATTATTATTATTTGTTTAAAATTTGATTTTTTTTCTTCAATTTTAATGTATTTTCTTTGAAATTTATAATATAATTTACCGTATTTAATTATAATCATTTTAAATTATAATTATAATAATTTATTATTATTTATTTTATTATACTTTATTATTAGTATTTTTATTTTTTAAATAATTTTATTAACTTTAATTTATTAAATAATTAATAACAATTATTAAAATGAGAAGCAAAAATTCTAATTGCTCGCTCCATGAAAAAGCGGCCTCATATTGAGGTTAAAAAAATGAGTTTCAGCTAGTCGCTGACCCAGGAAGCGATCTCCTATTGAATTGAAAAGGTAGGACAATCGTGTAATTTATTTTCGATGTGTGACATTTTGGTTATTAAAAAAAAAGGATATTTAAAAAAAATCCTAGTAATTAGTTTATATACAATTACTATTACTATCATTTACATATTTCTCTATGAAATAGTCACATTTCATAGATGGATTTATTCTCGAGTGAGATGATAAATATGTGATCAATTTGGAGAAATCAGATATTTAGTTAATGTGTTAGATCATAATCTCTAAAATAAAAAGTTTACATGAAGATTATATTTAGATTGTTGGTATAATATGAAATGGAATAAAATAAATTAATGTTTAATTGTTTGAATTGATAAAATATGACAAAATGGACGGGAATATGATGGAATGCATTCCATCAAATTTTATCCTACGTTTAATCTCACTTTTGTTCCCCTCCAATTTGAAAGGTATCAGATTAAATAACTTTTTATTATTTATTTCTTCATAAAATATTCAAACAATTGAGTGAATGTTTTATTTTATTCTGCTTTGTTTCATTTTATTTTGCTCATTTTAAAATATTCAATTAAAATTTAAAATTATTTTAATTGATACTTGATAATTTTATAGATATATTGTATAATATTTTGTAAAATTCATCTAACAATTTAACCGTTACTTATAAATTTGTAGATAAATTTATCTAATCATTCATTTTAATTTTATATTAGTCAAATTACTCTATGAGTTTGATTTTCATACGTTACTAATGTAAAAATATTAAACATAATTAATACATTTTAAAACCAACAATCTATTGCGTCCAAAAAATACCAACAACAATTTATTATTGACAACTGTGTAAATTTCTAATTTACATATGTCTTCCGTAGGGAAAATAAGAAAACTACTTAGTACTTGCTAGATTTTATTTTGGACAAGATATAGGACTTACTAGATGGCTTTGGATCGTAAGGTTTAAAACCATTTCAATCAATTTCGCGTAAAAAATAAAGAGACCTTTTCAACCTTTCAATTTACTTGCACTTTTTCCAACTCTCTAGCTCGTACATGGTCCCTATGCAAACCGGGTTTAGAGTAGAGTGTGACCACTATTTGCTTGGCTATGGTGTTTTTGCAATGTGTACTTTTTTTTTTCTTTCTCATCTTGCAACCTAATTTCCACGTTAATATTATCAGTTGAGTTATGACTAAAAAATAAAATATTTTTAATTATGTCGAAAATATATATACAAATTAAAGTTTTATTATTGTTATTTACTATTCAATCATTTAATATTTAATTATTTTAAGATAAATATAAATGTAAAATTAATTATACTTTTGAAGTACTGATAGCCAACAAACACTACAAAGTACTAAGAATTTAATTATTAAATTTAGTTTATCTCGACAACTTATAGATGTTAAACTATACTGAAGTAGTAGGCTCTAGTGAATTTTTAAGAAGATTAATTAAAGTTGGGCTGCAAAACAAAGTGTACGAAATGGGGTTGCATATAAGAGGGACTAATGCGTAGACGTGGTGAACCATTTTTTGTTGCGAGACGCCACATTTATGACTCTGTAGATGCCATGAGGTGAATTAATTGAAAACATGTTTTTTTTTTCAATTATTTAAAAAAACTTTTTTAATTTAAAAAATACATCGATATTTATATATTTAGATCTATAATACCGAGACGTTAAATTTCAAATATTTGATTTTTTTATTTGTAAAATATTAATGTCTTAGTGTAAATCTACAGCTATGTGAATAATTTATATAAAGTTAATACTATTTCTTTATATTATTTAAAAAAAATATGAACTCATAAAAACTGTCAATATGATTGAAAAAATAGAAAAAATGGAAGACATGAATTTGTAAAATCTTTTAATATTTAAATTAAAATAAAACTGATAAAACTTAAATAAAATTATAAATGATAAAATTTATTAATTTATCTCGTATATGTTAGTAGTTTTAAAAAATTTATTAATAAAAAGTTGTGTTATGTGTAATAATTTACTTTCATAAATAACAACTTATATTATGTATGATATTTATTTTAAAATATTTATCTGTATTAATTTGTGTCGTGTATTCAAGTATGATAATTCAATTTTATTAACAATTTATTTTATATATAATAATTTATTTTATTTGTGACAACTTATCTCACGTGATAATTATTTTAAAATTTATATTAATAAGATATTTCAATTCATAAGTAATATTTTGTCCCGTATACGAACTATTTTATGTTTTTTTCTTCTACTTTTTTTTCAGTTTATTTGATATTTTTTATAAAGAAATAAATATAAAAAATTTAAACTTGACGTATTATTATTATTTATTTCAAAGTTGAGTGATTAATTTGGCAAAACAGAAAAATAAATAAATGTAAAAATTATGTTTTCTCGACAGAGTTGAATAATTAAATTAATGATAAAAAATAAAAGAAGAACGATAGATAAAAAGAAAAAAAGTATGAGAAAATATAGTTAAAGTATAATTTTATGTTAAATCACAATTAATTATAGTGTGCAACAAGATTGACATTTCATAATTAAAAGTTAAACCTAAATTGTGGTTTGAGTTCTTCCAAAATATATACTAACAACTTCCTTAAATTGTACGTATATTTTTGAAATATGTCCAGATTTTTCAAAAAGAAATACTTAGCTAAGTTTAATAATTTCGACGACTAACAAGAGTAGTGTTTTCACATATACGTAGCAGCACGTGACGATCTTGATAATTTCTAAAAAATAAGGCAATTTCTAATTACAAAATAAACCCTCGGATATAAAATTAAAAAAAAAAACAAATTTCATTTATAATAAAATATATATATTTAATTTAAATTTTAAATCAAATAAATATATATTTATGTATAGACTTGTATTTGTTGTCACATATATAGGTAAGTTTAATAACGTTGACGATTAACGAAAATCAAATCTTCAATTATATGTAACATATGAATAGTGGCAGATCTTCTTACAAGCGGATAAGAGCCACAACACCCCTTATATTATTAATTTTCTTTTTTATATATATATTAACTAACGTATATTATTATTAAAATATCTTTTAACTTGAATAATTTTCGTCTATCTTTCTCACTTATGTACCTCTTTTGGACTATCTTAGAATTTATATTACTAAAATATAATAAAATTAATAATTGATATTATTTTTTATTTGTGAATTGTGTTAATTAATATGTGTATTTTTTTAAGAGTGACACGATATTTAAACATACAAAAATTAATGTATTTTTTCAAAAAGAAGATTTTGACAAAGATAAAAATTATAAAATGGATATATTTTATTTGATTGAATTGTGTGACTTATGAAAATTGAAATTCTAATTTTTTTCAATTTGTCTACTATGTATGAATTGTGTGATACTCTAAATAAAATTATATGAATTTTAAAAATTTCAATTATAATATTTCAGTTAATATTTGTTGCTCCCCTACTCTCCCAAATATTTTATGCAAGATCCGCCAATACATATGAACTCCTAATCCTCCGCATGTATACAATATATTTGTTTGGCCATAATAAAATGTCATATTAGCTTTACTGGTCACTCTCTTTGATTGAGTGATTTGATTATACTAAAACATAAATATGCTATTAAAATTAAATATGCAATTAAGTAAAAAATATCACACTTAATTTTACTATAACTTTATTATTTTTGCTCTCCATATGTCTATCTTTATATTTCTATAAAATATAAATATTATAAACAATGTCTCAAGCTCAATTATTTATAGATGAAGAAAATATTATTGAAATAAGAGCTCTCATTAAAAATATTTAATCAATTTTTTCAATAGAAATTTAAATTCTACAAATATTAACTATAAATATTATTCAATCCATTCAATTAGATTCAACAGTTTAACTTGTATCTTATTTAATGGACTAAATTGTTAACAAATATTCACTATTGTAACCAACAACCTATCAATTAATTGGTTATGTTCTTCCATCTCTATTTTTAATGGAATAAATCCACAAGATACAAATTAATTGAGTATTTTCTTCTATTGATTTGAAGTTGATCATCTTTTATTTTCGATCTATTTCTTAAATCACTTTCAATTTTTTCTTTGTCTCTATAGACTAGGTTTGACAAACTGTGTCAAAATTCTCCGTCATCAATTCATTTAAAGTGGTGCAATATTAGACTAATTTTTGGGAGCTGGTGGGTTGAAACTCACGTTAAGACACTGATTGTCCTTTGATGGATTGGAAGATGGACAATAACAAATAAATGAGTGGGTTGCATAGTCAAAACAAACAATAACTTAAATTTTGTCCACTAAAGTTCAATATAATATATCAATCTTACACAAATAATAAAATTCTTAATTTATTGAATTATAGTGAGAAAATAAGACACTGAAAATAACATAGTAGATAACAAAAATATAAAAAAATAATGAGATAGTTTAAACGATCTATTTGAGTCATCCTATCACTCTGTTGTATTTTTTTAATAGGATAAATATATAACGCATACCAATTTAAATATTAAAATTTAAAATCTCATATCACTTAAAAATAATGAGATAAATGAATTGTTTCGACAAAATTATCAGTATTACCATATATAAGAAAATTGTTACGTGATATTTTTTTTAACTTTATCAATTCAAATATTATAGTCTATTTCACTTTAATTCAGTGTTACCATAAACAAATTTTTTTAATATCAAAATATATTATTATTATAAACTATATAGACAAGCCAAACAAAAAATGAATGAACAAAAATCAATCACTAAATAACTTATAAATTAAAGTAAAATCTCAACCTCGAAATAAAAACTCATTTAAAATATCATGAAATGTGTTCCAATAAAGTTATACTTGTTAAACAATTAAGGATAAGGATATTGATAAATAATTAGTGCAATTTCACTTTAGAGCCTTAATTTTGTATTAGACTTACAACAAACAAGGTGTGTTGATTCGATTTATCTAATTATAAGTTTAAATATATATATTTTTTTATTTTAAAAAAAGTATTTGAGTTTCTATTTATGTTTCTTTTTTCCGCATTTTCTAATAACACTTAGACTGAGGTACTCAACCCCGTTACTCCTATTTTGTATTATTTTTCTTTTATTATCCATGATTTTGTTTTTATTTTATTTTATTTTTTTACTAATATTCGTGATTTTGTTGATGTGGTGCAAATGATTGATAGTAGCTAATTAAAAGCCGGGAAGCCACTTTAGTTTGAATGTCTATTGTCATTGTGATTCTTTATCACTCCAAAATATTTATCCCACTCAACACAAAATAAACGACAAAACTTATTTTCTTTTTATATTGAAAAAATACTACTCAAAAGAAGACACTTTGAGGATCTGTTTGAACGAAAATGAAACTAATAAAAAAATAAAAAAATGAGAATTCATGGTCACCAAACAAAAACGATAAATAGATAGGACGAGGAGAGAGAGATATAGGATAAATAGATGAGGAAATAAAATAAAATAAAATAAAAAGATTAAAAAGACATGATATCCTAAACAGGAACTCAGATTGGCAATGGAGTGCAATAGAAAGAGAAAAACGTCCCTGTCATCTCAAATGGATTGCCTTTATTTATTTAGAATTATTAGAAAATGATATTTTTGTTTTGTTTTAATTTCTTCACTCTTTCACATTTGTTAGATAACGAAATAAGATGTATATTCATTATATATGCAACATTAAATTATATTTTAAAATTTAATTTTTATATATTTTTAAGGTAAAAGCTTTTTTACACTGTTTGTTAATTATATCCATCAAATCATTAATTAAAAATGTTTAATTTATAAAATTATAAATCTAAGTGATTGTGATATATGTACAATTTTTTAAATAAATTTCAAATTAAACTAAGTTATTTTTTCCTCAAACCAGATCATTTAGACAAATAAAATCCACATTTTTAATTTCATTACTTTAATTTAAAAAACACAATACAATAATTTTATTGTCATCTGATTTCTAAAAAAAAATTGATTATTCGGAGTTTTATGGTAAAATATAATTAATCATTCTTTCAACCGGATTAAAGTTTCTTTATTAATTATATATATGTTTAATTCTGCATAGAAAGTGACATCTAAGAATTAAAAAGTTATTTCTACTATGTACTATTTTTTTTTTTTATAAAAAATAATTGAGTTTATAAAATTCATTTATGTGATTTATATTATAAATCAAACATAAATAATATAAATAAATATTTGTTCATATATTTGTCAGTTATAAAAATTATAAAAATGATATGAAATAGTATTATTTACTATAGTGTATATGTATATATTTGCATAAATTTAACAGTTTAGAAAGAGAACATAAATAACCCAAAATGTAAATAAAAAAGAAAAAAAAAAGTTATTAGAGAGAGAAAGAGACTGCAGAGTTGCAGGTTTTTTAGCAGAAATGGTGGCAGATTGTTTTAACTTTACATGTGAAATTATTTTTCTCTCTTCTCTTCAATTGTGGTGCTATGAGAGTAGTGCTGTTTTGTGGCAGAAACAACGATGTGATTGAACATCTAAACCTTTGTTCAGTTTATATTCATTAATAATATTATTACATTGATAATAGCATCACAATCTTTGAAATCAAATTCTTCTTCATATTATTTCACATAAAAAGATAAAAGATATGAAGAATACACAGAAGAATAGTCTCAAACACACTTCAACCTTACCCTTTTATGTCTAGTGAATGAGTGAGTGCTACTATTGCTATTGAAGAAGTAGCATAGCATAGCATTTTTTAGTAATAACAGTAACACCCTTTTCTTCTTTTTCTCTTGTTTTGGTTCCTTGTGTAAGAACAAGAGGTTCTAGAAAGAAAGAGCTTTTTTGGGGTGTTTTTTTGGTGGTTGTTGAGTGGTTTTGTTAAGTCAAAGAAAGAACTACTTCAGTTGCAGCTATGGCATTTGGATTTGGAGATCTATTTCTTCTTGTTTTGCTCATTTGTTTTAATGTCAATTCTGTGGATTCAGATGACGGTGAGTGTTGTTTTTGTTCTTTCAAAGGTTGTTTCTTTTTTTGTAGTTTGAATGAATTTCTCAAAAAATTATTTTTTGGTAGAGAGGAAGAAGGAGAGAATACTAACAATATTGAAAGTTTGAAACTTTGGCTACAAGTTGTGATTTTGTGATTGTCATTGTTGCTAACAAAGCTGAAATACTCCATGTGTTTTTTCTTTATTTTTTTGTCATGGGTATTGGACAAAAGACATAAAGCTTGAATTTTTTATTACTTTTTATTTTTTATTCGGTTTGTTACTCCCCAACCAAATGGGTTAGTCCTAATTTTTTATTAGCCAAGTCAGCACCTTTTTTATTTCTTTGTATGGAACCGCATTTAACTTGGTTATGATTTGGATCTTGTGTATTTTCTTTCGATGTTGCTAACTTCAACAATGTTGACATGAATTGTGTTGTTTTCTGCTACTTGTGCTTGTTTTCTGCGTGGTTTCATATAGTGAAAATGAGACATAAATATGACTATGTTTGAAGACTGTATTTGAGTTAATGATTTTATATAGCTACGTTGTTCATGGTTAATGTATGTTTGAATCTTTCAATTGAAGGTGCTACATTGTTAGAGATAAAGAAGTCATTTAGAGATGTGGATAATGTTTTATATGATTGGACAAACTCACCAACATCAGATTATTGTGCTTGGAGAGGGATCTCATGTGATAATGTCACATTCAATGTTGTTGCACTGTGAGTTTCCTTGGACATTGTAATTTGTATATATTCTTCTTCACATTTTTTTTATTGTTGATGAAAAACAATCAATTCCTTCTACTGCAGCAATCTTTCGGGGCTTAATCTTGAAGGCGAAATTTCGCCTGCAATAGGAAGCCTCCAAAGCTTGGTCTCTATGTAAGTATCAGTGCTTTGCTTTAGACAATTTTTTGTGTTCATTCATGTCTTGTTGCAGATGTAGGTTTGCTTATCTTTTTTGCTATTTGTGTGATTCAGTGATCTAAAAGAAAACCGGCTATCGGGTCAGATACCTGATGAAATCGGTGACTGCTCTTCGTTGATAAGCTTGTATGTTTCTCAGTTCACAGCCAAAAGAACTGAATTCAGTTTGTACTTTAGACCTCATAGTGACTCTATTTGATCTTGGATGTTTCACTGTGTTCTCAGGGACTTGTCTTTTAACGAAATTCGAGGGGATATACCATTTTCGATTTCTAAGCTGAAACAACTGGAAAATCTGTGAGTGTTTGTAATCATTTTTTTATGGTTTTAGAATTTTTTGTTTGAAATCCTTGAAGAGATCATGACAGATCTTTTTTTTGTATTTTGTTTCTAAGGGCTTTGAAAAATAACCAGTTGATTGGACCAATTCCTTCAACATTGTCACAGATTCCTAACTTGAAGATTCTGTAAGTTATTTTTAGCATTTTTCATTATCACTAACTAATTATAGATTCTTTTGATTAACATTCTTATCTCATTTGAGTATATGATTTAGGGATTTGGCACAAAATAATCTTAGTGGTGAAATTCCAAGGCTTATATACTGGAATGAAGTTTTGCAGTATCTGTAAGTATAAAATAAACAATATGTATGGAATTTTCATTTATGTTTCTGTCATACACCATGGTAGGATCTTACTTTTTATTGTTTGTTTCCGTTTTCGTATAATAAAATAGCGGCTTGCGAGGGAACAATTTGGTCGGTTCGCTATCTCCAGACATGTGCCAGTTAACCGGCTTGTGGTATTTGTAAGTTACCCAATCACTTTATTTTTATTCTAATCCCTCAAAATATGCATTTTCTTGAGGATATGATGATAATTTCCTCCTTATATATTTTGTAGTGATGTGAAGAACAATAGCTTAACAGGAAGTATTCCTGAAAACATAGGCAATTGTACCTCCTTCCAGGTCTTGTATGTAATCTTACTCTATGACTTATTTTGTGATACCTTTGTTATTTTCTTGTTACTTTTTTAACATTTTCTGTTAATGCCAGGGATTTATCTTACAACCAGTTAACTGGAGTGATTCCATTCAATATTGGGTTTCTGCAAATAGCAACCTTGTATGTATTACATACTTTTTTTTATTAAAAGTTATTTTTGGTAGGTCATTGGAGTTATTTAATATTTATATTTGTGAAATTGGTAGGTCATTGCAAGGAAATAAACTTTCTGGACAGATTCCATCAGTGATTGGTCTCATGCAAGCACTTGCTGTATTGTAAGCACTTTTGTTAGTCAACTTTGAAATATATTTCATAATATTTGGCCATTGATTTTATTTTTCTCTCAAATTTTCAATTCAGAGATTTGAGTTGTAACATGTTAACTGGATCAATCCCTCCTATTTTGGGGAACTTGACATACACAGAAAAATTGTAAGTATAGTCAACTTTTTGTCCGAATTTGTGTATATTAATTGCTTTGTCAAAAAATAATCTAGATTCTTATATGTTATGCACAATGCATGCAATATTTGTAGGTACTTGCATGGAAACAAGCTGACTGGCTTCATCCCTCCGGAGCTCGGAAATATGACAAAGCTTCACTATTTGTAAGATGCTTAAGCTAGCAGTTACTTCCTCCATGACAAAATATAATTCAAAAAGTACACGTATTTGTACCAAATTTGGTTCAGATAAGTCTACTTTTTTGTTTATATTTTGTTATGGAGCGACTACCACTCAATTTTCAAATTGTTAATGGTCATTTCAATTTAAATTTCGTAACTTCTATGTGAAACTCATCAATAATGCATGTATTCATTATCTGGTGAACTAGAATTCAGGAATAATATCAACTTGTGCATCAGTCTTAACTGGATGAAAATTTGGCTTAAGCCCATTCTTTAATGTGCAACTTTATGTAGGGAACTGAATGATAATCATCTAAGTGGACGCATCCCTCCCGAGCTCGGAAAGCTTACTGAACTATTCGACTTGTAAGTGCTGTTTCTTTGTAGTTTCATTTTAATTGGTTTTTCTTGTAGCTTCATCATTTCATGTGTAATACAGTCTTTTTGCAGAAATGTTGCTAACAACAACCTTGAGGGTCCGATTCCCGGTAATATTAGCTCGTGTACAAACCTTAACAGCCTGTAAGCAACAAAACTCGGACTGTAAATTTGTTACAAGGTTTTTTACTATTCATTCATCTGATGGATTTTCCTCCTCCTCTTAGAAATGTGCATGGCAATAAGCTTAATGGAACAATACCCCCTACTTTGCAAAGCTTGGAGAGTATGACTTCTTTGTAAGTTTTCTCCCTCACATGCTTGACATTTGTTTGAACATACCGGCAATTCTACTATGCATGAAGAGTGTAACTTCCTTTGTTCATTCACGTTTTATCTTTTCTAAGAACGTTTTGATGAACATACACGCATGCACATCCGGATCTTCGATGCAAATCTTTTGCTTAAATATTTAGTTCAGTTGCTCATTGTGATGATCTTCTGCAGGAATCTTTCGTCAAACAACCTTCAAGGCGTCATTCCAATTGAGTTGTCACGGATTGGTAATTTGGATACATTGTAAGTACGAATTATTTTTGAATTTATCTCCTTTCATATGCTGATATATCTGACTTAATACTAATTTTATTATTTCTTCCAGGGACATTTCAAACAATAAATTAATTGGATCAATTCCTTCTTCCCTTGGTGACTTGGAACATCTTCTGAAACTGTGAGTTTTCTGCTTAGTTATTACTTATTATTTCTTTGAATCTTCTGGAATTTTTCCTGTTACTAACTGCATGTTTTCCTTCGACTAGGAATCTTAGCAGAAACAATTTAACAGGACCTATTCCAGCAGAATTTGGTAATCTCAAAAGTGTTATGGAAATGTAAGTCAACTATTATGAAAATTAAAACAAAAAATAGTTTATTTTGTTTTTCAACCCCTGATTATTCTATTTGCTTCTTTGTTGCAGTGATCTTTCTCACAACAAACTATCTGACTTGATTCCTGTAGAACTTGGTCAGCTACAGAACATAGCATCATTGTAAGCTGCTTTATATCTTTTTCAGTGTTATTCAATGTTACTAACTTATGATTTTGTTAAAGAAGTTTTACAGTATTTTATTTCCTTTCTCTTTCTAATTTTGTTGTTTTGAAAAAATATACAGGAGGCTTGAAAACAACGAATTAACCGGGGATGTGGCGTCACTTGTCAATTGTCTTAGTCTTTCTCTGATGTAAGTTTGGCCTTCTTTTTTTAATAAATTTTTGCCATGAGAATTCTAACATACCATGTCACTTTGACCTAACAAATTGAATATTTGTAAACTTTTCAGTAATGTGTCCTATAACAATCTAGTTGGTGTTATTCCTACAAGCAACAACTTTACCAGGTTTTCACCGAACAGGTGAGGCACATTCTTGTTGAGTATTGTCGTTATTGCATTTTATAGTTACACACCAACATGTTTATTGGACTGATTGATTCAACCTTTTATTTGCAGTTTCATTGGGAATCCTGGTCTCTGTGGTAATTGGCTTCATTTTCCATGTCAAGGCTCTCGTCCTGCTGAGCGAGGTAAGATGAACTTTCTAGTAGGTATATCGCCTACAACTCCTAAAATCTCTGCCATCTATAAATTTGTTATGTTTTTTTTCTCTCTTTGGTCAAATAATTGTGCCTATTAGTACATGTGCACTAAGTTTGAAGGGCTTGTTATTATTTACTTGATAAATTTTCTTTATTATGCAGTTACATTATCCAAGGCGGCTATTCTTGGAATTACTCTTGGTGCCCTTGTAATTCTTCTGATGATACTGCTGGCAGCTTGTCGGCCACACAACCCGTCTCCGTTTCCAGACGGATCACTCGAAAAACCAGGTGACAAATCAAGTAATTTTTCTCAATCTTCTTATCCTGGTTGCATAGTTAAATATTAAATTCTATTCTTCAAAATTTAAGCATCCTTATTTTAAAGTATTCTATGATTTTATTTGTTAAAGTTGAAGTTTATAAGCTACTGATTGCATGAACTTGGAAATTTGACAGTTACTTACTCACCTCCAAAACTAGTGATTCTTCACATGAATATGGCACTTCATGTGTATGACGATATCATGAGGATGACTGAAAACCTGAGTGAGAAGTATATAATTGGAAATGGTGCATCAAGTACGGTTTATAAATGCGTTCTTAAAAATTGCAAGTCAGTTGCTATAAAGAGACTCTATTCTCACTTTCCACAATACTTGAAAGAATTTGAAACCGAGCTTGAGACGGTTGGCAGCATTAAGCACCGGAATCTAGTCAGTCTCCAAGGCTACTCTTTGTCGCCGTATGGTCACCTTCTCTTTTATGATTACATGGAAAATGGAAGTCTATGGGATCTTCTTCATGGTAAGTTCACACTTTTTCTAGAATGTTGTGCACACGCATTTCAATCTATGCATTGTAGAACTTTTACATATGACTTTGTTATTCACTTTATTTTCAGGACCTACCACCAAGAAGAAAAAACTCGACTGGGATCTGCGTCTAAAAATAGCGCTTGGAGCAGCGCAAGGGCTTGCATATTTACACCATGATTGCAGTCCTCGCATCATCCACAGGGATGTGAAATCGTCAAATATTTTACTAGATGCAGACTTTGAGCCCCATCTCACAGATTTTGGCATTGCCAAAAGTCTCTGCCCTACAAAGTCACATACTTCTACTTACATTATGGGCACAATTGGCTACATTGACCCTGAGTATGCCAGAACTTCCCGTCTCACTGAGAAATCCGATGTTTACAGCTACGGTATTGTTTTACTCGAATTGCTAACTGGGAGAAAAGCTGTTGACAATGAATCCAACCTCCATCATCTAGTAAGTTTCTCTACACTATCAAAACATCGTTATTGCACTTTTGCATGCACTATTGCATGCACACACGCTATTTGATAGTACAATATTAGTCACATGAATTAGGTAGTTAAACTACTTAGTTAATTAGTCTAACTAACTAGTGTGACTAATATTGTATCTAATATACGTTGCACGCATATAACATTGGTCTTACATCGTCCTTGGTGTTTTTGCTCTATAAGCTATTGTCTGTGGATATTCTAGGCATGTTTGAATATTTGTACCTTATCTTCAATCTTTATTAATTCACTCTTTAGACTAAAAACATTGATTGGCGGCTGGTGACTTAAAATTGCAAATCCAATATGCTCAATTAATAACAATCTCTACTTCATTGTATTGTTATGAGGCATTCTTCCCCTTTTACTTCTGAATTTCTATGAATGCAGCTATATATTGTTTTGCTCCCACATTGTCTGCATGATATCGTTTTCACACACACTTTGATAGTGACTATCTTAATTTTCGCAGATTTTGTCGAAGACAGCTAATAATGCAGTAATGGAAACAGTTGATCCCAACGTAACTGCCACATGCAAGGACCTAGGAGCAATAAAGAAAGTTTATCAGCTTGCTCTATTATGCACAAAGAGGCAGCCAGCCGATAGGCCAACAATGCATGAAGTGGCGCGTGTTTTAGCAAGTCTTGTGCCGTTAACCACCCTGCCCAAACAACTAACACCTCCACTGCCTGCAATTCACCCATCTGCCAAACTGCCATGCTACATGGATGAGTATGCAAATCTCAAGACACCTCATTTGGTCAACTGTCCTTCCATGACCACCTCAGATGCTCAACTTTTCCTCAAGTTTGGAGAAGTAATCTCTCAGAACAGTGAATGAGGAATTTGAACAAAAATCAATGTTGTCAAATTCAAGTGTCATCATGTATCTATATTAAAATTCCCATAAAGAAAAACAAAGGAAGGGATACAAAATATCTGATGATGAGAGGCATTGAAAAATGGGGTGTACAAGTTTTTAATTAATTAATTAAAAAAATGTGTATAAAAATTTAGTATTTTTAGTATGAGTTTTAGTTGAGGATGATGTTATATGTGACAAGAAAGATACAATTATGTATTGAAAGGTGCAGTAACCAAATGTGTTGTACTTTTATGTTTGGTAGCATACAAGCTTGAAGTAATGAAGTTAAAGGGTATGGGACCATTTTGCAGAGTGGGGTAATTAGGTGTTAATGGTATTAGTGCATAATGTGTGAACAGAAATAATGCACTGATTTTCTTAGCTGGAATGGATCAGTATTTTGTCTGAAAATGCTGCCAATATTTCAGAAGAGGAAGGGGGGTATCTTTCTTTTGGTACCAACATATGATGCTTATTTGATAGATATGTAGGTGCTATGTGTAATTGGTCATCCAAGTTTGGGTCACTGGGCTCCCACTAGATTTTTAATACTATGATATTGGTTTTTGTGCCTTGTTGACTATAAGTATGTGAAATGGTAAATGTCATAATTTATTCTGATTATTGAAGAGTTTGAATTGTACTAGACAATAAACAATAAATAGTGAAATTTTGAAGGACTGTTGTGATCTCAATTTATAAAGAAAACTTTAGGCACATAGATGCACACAAAAGAATAAATAATTAAATAATATATTTTTAAAATAATTAAATGATATATATGTATTTATAAATCTATTTAGAGTTGTGATTATATAAGATTGTGTGTTTAGGTTAGTACGATATATCTTGGATGTATCTTATCGTATTGAGACGGTAATTATATTTTAAAAAGTACTTCATATTCAAATATAAGGAAAAAATTAAGTATTTGGGCTTTATAGGTCGATAATTGCCTAAAACAAAACGATGTCCATGTTAAATTGTTCGCCTTTCTACATAGAAAAATAGATAGAAGTAATTTACACTATTTAGAACCTATGTAAGAAAATGATACAGAATACTCTAATAAAGAGTTCTAGATTTATCTGCATGTATGCTACAACCATCGACTTCAACAAAATTATTAAATTAAGTAAAATAAAATAAAGAGATACCAAACCAAAATAATGAGAAAATAAATATTGAATTTCGATGACTCTGAGATCAAAATAAGATAGTGGGTTTGAGAATAGTTTTCAATTAGAAACACAACAATAGGTTAGTTACGAGTTCAAATTGCTGATTTTTGTGTATAGAAAAAATTCAATTGAGAAGAGATAATTTATCCTTGTGTATCCAATATACTCTGACAAAGAATAGTCGCTGATAAACATAAGTCTTTACTTTTTAGCGACAATATGATTATACAAGAAATACAAGTACCAAGTAGGGACAATATGATTATATAAGAAAATACCTAGAAGATGAATAGCTAGTAAATACAAGTACCAAGTAAGATCTTCAGTAATAGTTCACTATCATATCATAAGAATTGTGGAACCCTACATTTGAAGAATGAAGACCTGCTTTCATCATTGATTCAATTTTTAATTAGCACATAGTGAAACTTCAAATATCTTGTACTTTCCAATGGAAATGGAAATGAGCATATTGTAGCTAAGTGAAGATGATCTACAAAAACCTTTTATAGCATTGCACTTTGTTTAGCAAATGGAGCCATAAAACTGAACAAGGAACCAAACATCCATATATTCAAGAAAATGAAGAATATTTAGAAACATAAGATATACTAAATAATAGTTCCAAAAAGATTGTCCATGATCATAGTATAAAAGCTTGTTTGGAAGGCATTCTAGTGAAGAAATTATGAGGAATCAAAGGATCGCTGTTTCTGAATCTTGGATGCCTTAGATAAAACATGATCCAAATGAATATAATAACTTGAGAAGGAACAATAATTGTGACAAGAAGACCAACAACACAAAATAGCAAAAACAATGTTGTAGCTCTTGGATCCCTCCAACTACAAAGAGACTGCAGCCTCTCTCCAATAGTAGCCAAATGATCTGCTGCTCTTTGCGCGTTCCGACCGATAACTCGCAACCGATCATACCTCCTTCTCAATAGTTCCCCTCCAATTTGAGTCGGAAAAATATCGAGTTCTTCTTCTAAATCCTCAGGATTTGTCATGTCAGCACCGGACAATGTTGCATCAATATGACAAGGATTTCTTGGCCTATTTACATAACGCTTCAAACCGATAAAAAAAAAATAGAAACTGATTAAAGGAACAATTGCCTCTGGAAACAAAGCAACAAGTATGCAAAGAAAATGAAAAAGCAATGAAGCAATTGGATTCTTCCAATGCTTTATATCCTCTAACCATATCATAAAAGCAACAAAATCACTTATAAGACTCATAATCCTGTTATAATTTGCTATTCCTTTTCTCATACTCCACATATCTGATCTCATATCAAGCATATAACACACAACTTCTCTTCCAAGTGCCGGTTCTGCTCTACTCAAACTCCTTGCTATAATATGAACAGTTTGATTCCTTAAATTATCAAACTGTGAATTAGATAATGGTGAAAGATAATGTATCATTGGAAACAAAGGTGTACTATAAAATTGACACATATTAAGTGATGAAACAAATGGCCAAGAAAATCTCACTGCCAAATGAATTTCTCCCATTTTCTTTACACCAAAAGGTTGCAAACCTATAAGAGGGTAAGAATGTGTATAAACTTTGCCTCGTTCCAACGTCGATAACCGAATCCTTATCTTCGCCATTATTGTATCTCTTGTTCCTCTAGCTCTAGTTTCAGTGTCTAATATCTTATTGTTGTCAAAAACTGCAATGGTTATGACAGTGAATGGTTCATAAACTTCCCAAACATATTGTTCATTCCAATTTGGTGAAAGACTATCAACTATTGTTCTTGTTCTCACCCATTTTGGTCCATATTTTGCTACACAATATGCATCAGTTCTCCCTCCTCTTTTCATTGGCATCAAATTAGTACCCTTTAAGATTCCAAGCTCCAAAACACCAATGCTTGAACTCCAAAGTTCTCTTGATGAAGGCCTATAATCACTACTATATTCAATAGCTTCATCCATAACATGATAAGCACCATCTAAAGAAATACTAGCATTAAGTTTACCGGCAAATTTAACTTCCTTTGCATTCTCAATTATTCCTGGTCTATCAAGATTATACCATAAACTATAAGCAGGTGCATCATTTAATCTTTTTTGAACATCTTTCAAATTAAGCATAAGTGTTCCTAAGCTAACATGATCAACTAAAGTTCCTTGTTCAATACTTAGGATTAGTGTTTCATTGAATGGCTCTTGTGCAACAAACATCAAATCCTCATTCCAAAATGCTTTATTTTTTTCACTTTTGCCAAAACTAGTTCTCAAACGCAAGCCACCTAAATCAACTTGAACAAAAATATCTGATTTTTCAGGATGAAACTTGAGTAACAAGTCATGTGCTTGAATCACATTGACTCTTAGATACCAAAGAGTTGGTGACATATATACCTTAGAACGTGTAAAACCAATAGCATTACCACTTATTCTTGTTGCATCAGAACACCATGCATGAGGGAAATATTCATCTGCTTGTGTTCCATTCCACAAAGACAACATGATATCTCCTCTAACAAGATTTTTACCTGTTTTATCCTCTAGCTTATACCATTGTGGTGCTAATGAAGATTCTGGTGGGACCCTTTTTGGAACTTCACCAACACAGAATTTAACATGACCAATGAACTCATGTGACATGTTTGTAGCCATTGTCTTGTCCTTAACCAATACGTCTATGTTGATGGAATGGATTTTTTCTGTTTCAAAAGCAAAAACTTGGTTCCATGATGAAGTGTTTTCTAAGAAAAGTGTTGTTGCTTTCATGTTTCCAAGTTTGATTTCTACATAGAGGTTTTGGATCTTAGGAAAGTCTCTTACCCTTATGACCCTTACAAATAAGAACTTCATTTCTTCTACTAAGTCATATCTTCTTGTAAGCTTGTCACCTTCATTTGCAGCATCAATGTTGACACAAGTCTCCTTTGGTGCAGATTCATTACTACTTTGATTTGCCATTTTCTCAACCTGCATTGGACAAATAACATATTTTACTTTGGTCTGTTCCAATTATATTATATATACTACAAGAAAAACGGTTATTAAGTTTACTCACGGATTACTCACGGACACGGGTTGTAGCTCGTTGGAATATATTTACCGACGGAAAATCCTTGAATAACATTTACTCATTACATTTTCGTGGATAACGTTGATCACAGCTTATCCGTGGATAAGGTTACCGATGTTATTTCCGTGGGTAAGTTCAAGCCTGAAAGAAAACAATTATCCACGAAAATGGTTAACTCAAATTAACTTTTATTCCAACTCAAAAAAATTATACATAAAAGACTCCAACATAAGGTCGCCTAATGAGGTTTTGTATACAATACTTAACACAAATTCACAAATATAACATAGAGTCACATCAAACTGTAAATATTAAAAAATGTTGAGACTGAATCAGTAATGCAGAGTAAACACAACAGGCACAAAAAGTTACATCAACATCAAATAATGAACAATCTAGTGATGATCCTTCGTAGATTAAAAAGAAACACACAAACACACGAGTGATGGATCCACAGTGGAGAAGAAATTTACTTGACAGAGTCTCCACTCTCCTCAATGGATTAAAATAGACAGAAAACAGGCTAAAAATTCAATTTTATGCAAACTAGTGTGCAATGTTTCTTTTTGGTTATTTAGGGATACACTTAGCAGAAGGAAAAATGAAAACAAATGGGTTCAGTCATAAGAAACAGTGCAGAAAATTAGATTTCTCATGTAACAGTGTACCCCAATTCAGTTATTAGATTCAGCCTTCAAAAGAACTATATTAAACAGAAAAACAACGTCAAATGAAAGCAGATTCGAAAGCTTGAGAGTATAAAGATGAGAATCATAACACACATCAAAATATTATTTCTTCTTCAAGGAAGGCTCAAGAAAAAATATGGAGTTGCTCAGTTAACCGCTCAGGTTCGACATGAATGCCGAAGTATCATCAAGCACTCAGAATGCGATCAATAAACTGAGGTCTCATCATAACAACACAACATGGAAAACAATCTAAAACAATGGCACAATAAATAAACACAAACAACGACAAGATTGAGAGCTAGAAAGATGAGAATCACAGCAGAAAAAAAGTTATATTTTTTATACATGAAAGGCTCGTGTAAAAAGTAGTGTTGCTCAGTTAACCGCTCAGGTTCGACATGAATGCCAAAGTATCATCAAGCACTCAATGAATGTCGTCAATAAACTGAAGTTTCATCGTCGCAACACACCATGAAATACATACCAATAAAAAACAGTGGAATAACAAACAAAACACATGCAGCTTCATCAATCTACCAAACTCACAACAGGCAGCAAAAAGGCAATAGGGTTCAGGAAACAAAGTAAAATCATCATAAGTCATTACAACGAAGTAAAGAAAATAATAAAAGCACAAACTTAAAACGATAAAGAGGTGCTCAGGTTCGACATGAATGCCGAAGTATCATCAAGCACTCAATGAATGCCACAATAAACTGAGGTTTCATCATAGCAACACAACATGGAAATGCATAGCAATCTAAAACTGTTGAAAGACAAACAAGGATCTGCATCAATCTACCAAACTCACAAGTCACAATCACGAAGCTAGTTTGAAAAAACAGAACTAAACAGATTACAAACACTAAAAGGCAGCAGAGTTTCAAATGACTTTCAATTAAACTTATCCATCAAAAATTACACTGACTCAATTTTCCACAAGTGAAAAGAAAAGAAATAAGTTTTCACAATGTGAAGTATGAACCAATTTATAGGTGCTATATCTTTGAGTAATACCAACATTCAATCACCCATTGCATAACACCTATCAAAACAGATTGGAAAACTGAAAACTAGTTCAGTTATAAATCAGAATAAAATAGTTTTTTTTACAGTATTGCAGCCCAATTCACATCCAAGTCATTCACTTTAAAAGAGAAATAGAAAAGAAAAACAAACCAAAAATTAAAACAATGAAAACTAACAGTTGCTCAGTTAACCGCTCAAGAAAATTTGAAATCAATCAATACTAATAGTTTTTAAAATCGTATAAACACACAACAGAAAAGGGAGATACATAAAGAAAAATTATACATATAGCGGCGGTTTTTGGACACGGCGGCAAGGGATGACGATGTGGTGACGAGATACGGTGGAATGATTCAAAATCTATTTTAACTTAAACACTAAAAATAAAATATACCCAAACATCAACACTTAAAAAAAGAATCACTGTGTTACCATTCAATGTGAACCTTCAGCACCCAAAAAATAGCAATGAACAATTCACACACAAAAAGGGATATAAAAGAAACAATATAACTTTACCACTGAAATAAAGTAGAAATTTTAAAAGCTAACACCACATAATTAAAATAAAGGTAAAACAAACTACATAGATTTTATCACGGTGGAATCAGGAAAATTGAAATACTTAGACATTCATAGATGTACTTGGCAACCATAATTCGAGAAAAATTGAAATCTATAAATTCTAACAGCATAAAATCGAGATACTCACAAAAGAAAGATATGGATTGAAAGTGGAAGGCATGATACCATCGGTTTGGACGCAGCGGGAGGGATGTGAATGTGGTTAGAGAACACTGTAGTGGGAGTCTACAAAAATCTCCAAGGTTAAGGTGAGATGGTGGGAGTCTGCAAAAATCTCCAAGGTTAAGGTAAGATGGTTGAATGAATGTTTTAAATATAGATTGAAGCATATACTTATGGAAAAAAGATTGTGGAAGAATGGTGTAATAGAAAATTAATATTCGTTTATTCAATATTATTTTCTTTAATCTTATTTATAGTTGAAATTATTTTAGAAAAAAATAAATCACGTTAATACTAATTAGGATAAATCCTAACATTCACATTTTCTTTTGAAAATTTATTTTAGTTAAAATTAAATCAGGCACAAATAATCAAATCAATCATATTTAATTCAATATTTTATTTTTATTTATTTTAATTGTAATTTTCGTTTTCCTTTTTTAATAAAAAATTGTAATTTTTGATTATTTCTTAAACAAATTTTTTCTTTTGGAAATAATATATTCCATTATTACTAATTATGTTGAATTAAACATTTCATTCAACCAAAGTTGAAAACTTGTATTATTGATAAAATTCATATTTTTAAATATTACAATCAATCAAAATCAAATATATTCTTAATTGGTCAAAAGATCTCAATTATATTTATGTATTTATATTTTTCGTTTTCTTAAATAACAAAATAATAATTTTGAGTTTTTCTCGATTCATAAAAAATACTCAAAATAATATATTTTTTTACTTTTATTTTATTTATTATTTTTATGAATATTTTTAAAATACTGAACAAAAATTATATGTTTTAACTTTGCAGCCAAAACTTTTCAAAATTAAAGAAGATCCACCATATTTTTTTATTTGTCACTTTTATCTATTTTTTATCCTCGTATATAATTGCTGTCATGTTTTTTCTAAAAGAATAGGAATGAATAAATTCAATAATGGGGTGTTTGCTGGTTGTTTTGATTATAGTACACATATTTTAAATTAAATAATTAAAAAAAAAACATACAGTATAAGGTTATATGTGAGCGCGATACATAGTGATGAATTAGATTTTTCTAATTAAGAAAACAATTTTCTATATAGTCATCCCACTATTATTAATTGGCGTAAAATTAAAATATATATATGTTTATGCTTTTTCTTTTCTAAAAAAAACTTGGTTTAATAAAAACATAGTAAATTATTCCTATAAATATTTAGGGAAAATCAAAAAGATTTTGCTATGTTTAACTTAATTAATTTTTTTATTATATTCAAAAATATATCTTAAGTGTAGAAAATCAAATCAATCTACCACCTAAACAAATAGATACGAATATTTTCATGGGCATAACTTTTAAAATCATAATTTCAATTTTATTTTAATTATATAAATTTTTAATTAGTTTAAACAAACTTATATAATTTTTTTCTGTAAATATTGTAATTAATTAGACTAGAAAAAATCTTCTAATATTTATAGTTAGTTTTAAGTCTAAATTGTGTTTTAAGTTTGAATTTATTTCGATCTCAAATCTGCAATATCATATTTTCAAATAAATTTGAGTCGAAATTAGATCATCTCAATTTAAATTTTTCTCAATATTTAGCAATCTTCTCGATATCTCTTAATATAAATTTTCGATCAAACAAAAAAAAAAAAAAGTAAAATTAAAAAAAATAAAGATAATTAATAGAAATTGAGGGAGATTTAGATTGAGATGAGCCGAATTTATTCGAGTAATGCGCGAGCCTTCGGAGTTGTGTGTGTGTGAAATTTAAATGGTGTTTGTTACTTTGTCTACTCACCAAATAAAAATTAATATGTTTTAAGTTTGCAACGTAGCATTTCCAAATGACTTGATCTCAAAACAAAATATTAATCATATTTTTTTATTTGTATGTTTTTTTCTACTTTTATTCTCTATAAAATCCAAATAATAACTTCAAATCATAAACCCTACTAATACTAATAACCTCAAATCCTAAACCTTAAATCATATAAAACAATAGTTTTTTTTATTTAAAATATATCGCATGACAATCACGTATTTAATAAGATAAAATTTTTTTTTTATTAAATAAGGTAAAACATAAAAAAAAACATATTAATTGGGATAAATATTAACGTGACAAAACATAAAAAATTCAAATCAACTTTTTTATTTAACAAAAAATATACTAACTTGAAATCAACAAAATAATCAATAATAATACGAAGAACCAACAAAAATATGTTAATACGAGGAAAACACGAAGAACAAAAAAAAAATATAAAATAATAAAAACCAACAAAAGTAACATAAAAGTACATGAACAACAACGAAAACCCAAATAATGAAAATGTTAAAGCAACTAACAAGATGCAAAAGCAACCTAAAGAATGAAAAAGAAAAATAAATATCTGACATGTACAATAAGATATTCAAAAATGGTTGAAAGTAAGAGCATAATTGTTGAAAAAGTATGAAATATTTTGTGAAATTACTGAATGAAAGTAGTATGTATATTTAAAACTAAAAAATTCAAAAAATCCATTATACTAAAGAATCTATCAAAATCCATTATACTAAAAAGAATTTATCAAAATTTGTATATTTTTTTAATAAAAAATAATATTTTTAAATTGTAAAAAATCTTAAGGCTCTGAAACCAAGTTGGCTGGGAGCCTTCTTATATCATGAGATATAGTCTTAATTGAATCATCATCAAGCCGAGATAACAAACAGCCATCCCTAGGCTTATAAATCTCAAGGCACAAATTATCAATTAAAACTAAAATCTCGTGATAGAAAGGACCGTAGCAAAGATCAACAGTCTGATGTTTTCTGATACACAAGATCCTCATAACTGAGGCGAGTGTAGAGCATACTTGCAACTCTTATAGGGTGTTTATGATATGAACATAATAGCTAGATTTAGTACGATTATATTCGATACATCTTCGTTTGCAGTGTTTTTACCCTATAATCTTGATTTAGTACGATTATAATCCCCAAGTGTTTTTACCCTATAATCTTGATTTAGTACGATTATAATCCCCAATTTAAGCAGTTGCATAAATATCCGTCACAAGATAAACAAACAAATACTTTCAAATGTTTCACATTAAAATAAAATTAAGTATTCACCGTATTCTTTTGCCATTGTCCCACTCTGATACATGTTTATACAACATTTGTTCTCAATTAATACATATTTATATTTTCCGTGGTTCATTAGTATTAGAATAATTTTTTTCTATACATAATACTTAATTTATTTTTATCCATAATTGTTAAACAAAATTCATGATTGAAGAGAAATGAAGGTTTTATTTGGCACAAGGAAATAGAAAAAAAGAAAAGAAAGCGTCCACCCCATTGCTACCATGGGAGTATACTTGGTCTCAGGCAGTGATAAATGGAATAGTGCTCAGTAGTTTACAATTAAACGGACCTCTTAGAGAATTGAAAGAGGTTGCCAAGGTGAGCATTAGTACAGTTTGTCGTTCACAAGTCTATCTTTAAAGAGTTTGTTTTTTATATATAAATGTTAGTAGTTATTATATATGTCAGGAGGATCGAGAAATATTAGTAGCAGACGTTGAATCCTGAACCTCCTGCGTTGCATATAATTTATTTGCCTGGACTTAATTACCTAGCCACAAAGTTTCGGTGAAATTACTGATTCTGTATAAAATGAAATCTATTATGCAGGGAGTTAGCAAAAAAATTGGTGGCTCAATGCATGAACTGGCTGCAAAAGTTGATGAATATGCTCGCGGTATGATTGGTGGTTCTGGATCAACACTTTCTGATGAGCTTGGACTTAATTATATTGGTCCTGTTGATGGTCATAACATTGATGAACTTGTAGCAACTCTCGAAGAACTTAAGAGTTCTAAGAAAACTGGTCCTGTACTAATCCATGTCGTCGCTGAAAAAGGATGTGGATACCCGTATGCAGAAAAAACAGCAGACAAGTACCATGGTAAAACAGACATTTCAATTTTATTTTATCATTCATTTACATGATTCACCTCATAAATTCACCACTTCTTGCTCATTCAACCTAATAGTATGTATTTAAATAAATATTAAGGTCATCGTCTATTGATTTGGGCTTAGTAGTGCTTATAAATAGTGTGCGTCTGTCACCTTACAAGCCGATTTGTTAGGAGTTACCAATTGATCCTGCAACTGGAAAACAGTTCAAGCCCAAGGGTGCCACCAAGGCATACTCAACACACTTTGCCGAGGCTTTGATTGCAGAAGCAGAAGCTGACAAAAAATTGTTGGAATCCATGCTGCAATTGGAAGTGCAACTGGCATGAATATCTTCCTTCGCAGTTTCTCTTCAAGATGCTTTGATGTCGGGATAGCAGAACAGCATGCTGTTACATTTTCTGCAGGTCTGGCTTGTGAAAGGTCTTGAGCCTTTTTGTGCACTTTACTCATCCTTCTTGCTGAGAGCTTATGATCAGGTATGATAACAACTCTCTCTACTTCATGTTTATTGATTGTAGATGTTTTATAAATTTAAACATGCGCAATGTTGTTCTTTTCTTTAATTTGCGTATCCATGCTTTACAGGTGGACATTGGGCTTCGAGTCCTTATTCATCCTTCTTGGAGAGAATTATTATGGAAGGGTTTTACCTTTAATCATATATGAAACTTTGAAAGCTGTGGTTGCCCAGTACAATGCCAGCCAGGTTATTACACAACGAGAGGTAAGGGGAAAAGCTTGTGTGCATGATGCACGGAAGTTCGAGTTATTATTTGACAAAGTTGCTAGTTGTTGAGTTGTCTATTTTCTTTTGCGTGTCATCATGTTAAATTATTTTTGTTTTGATCTTTGTTAGAATCCCAATTGATACACACATGTTTTGTGTTGTAAATATTATACTGTCATTACTCACTAGCACAATGTGTTTTATGAAATTAAAATCAAATCTTAAGAGTTATATATTGTTTTGAATTCATCTGAACTGGGGAAGTATTATTACTTTGTTTGTTTTACTTACATGCAGAGAAATATATCTTTTAATGGATTTGTAGGCTGTTAGTCGTGAAATCCGGAAGATTCTGACTGAGAGGGCAGCCAACTTCATTATTGCCCTTGATGATGTGTCCATTACTAGCCTGACCTTTGGAAAGGAGTTCACTGCTGCAATTGAAGCTAAACAGGTGGCTGCACAAGAAGCTGAGAGGGCTAAATTTGTCGTTGAAAAGGCTGAGCAAGACAAGAGAAGTGCTGTAATTAGAGCTCAGGTAAGAAGAAACTGTCATCTTTGGTAACGACTAACTAAGTGTTCACAAATCTGTTTTGCTAAGTTTAATGTGTGAAAAGATTAGATGAGATAAGATTAGGAATAACGACATTAGAGAGTTGGGGAGTTGGACCTATCAAAGAAAAGATGGTGGAAACTCAACTTACGACATGAAGAGGAAACCTAAAAGTAAGTTTGTAGTAAGGAGAGTAGGTCAAATCCTTAGAGACAGTGAAAGATCTAGAAAAACAATGAAAAATTATATAGGAGATCTAGAGATTAACGAGTTTGATGGAGATATGATATATGACAAAACATTATGATGTTGTTTAATCCTTGAAGCTGAAGCTACTTAGTGGGATGTATATTGATTATTGTTGTTGCAAGTTTAGTGTTAAATTAAGTTGTATATATATTGGTAGTTGGCAGTTTGCTATTTGCAGTTTCCCAACTATTGATCTACATTGCATGTTGGCCTTCTTGTGGTTCGTAAATATTTAGTTCTTCCTAACCTTTCTTACAAATCAATAGGGTGAGGCTAAAAGTGCTCAACTGATCGGACAAGCCATTGACAACAATCCAGCTTTCATCACACTGAGGAAGATAGAAGCCGCGAGAGAGATTGCTCGAACTATATCAAATGCAGCAAACAAGGTTTACTTGAATTGAGATGATCTTTTGCTGAATCTTCAGGAGATGAATTTGGAGCATGGCAAAAAGTGAGCTGGTTAATTTGTATATGGTTCTCTTTAATTTTCAAGGATCAATTTTAGAATTTAATATTTCGTGAAAACTCTCTTGAATTATGATATAGTTGGCATGGATAGACAATTAAATGACAACCTTTATATAGTTTTGGGAGAGGGATCATTTGAGAATGAGACACAAACAAATTCTTCATGCCACATAAAATAAAATACCTACAGCTACTGAATCTGTCATCTTGATTTTATTTAAATAAGTTGGATTGTTGAAATTTATATTGTGCACACCAATGAGTTAGATAGTGAATTAATTGTAATATAAAAAGGATATAAAGGTTTGTTTATCTGTATATTCGTTTGCAGCGTTTTTATCCTATGATCTTGATTTAGTACAACTATAAGCTCCAATTCCGTCACAAGATAAACAAACAAATATTTTCAAATGTTTTAAATTACAATAAAATTAAGTATTGATCTTAGTTCTTTTGCCATTGTCCCACGTTGATACATATTTATACAATCTTCGTTCTAATTGATACATATTTTTATATTTTCCGTTGTTAGTATTAGAATAATTTTTTTTCTATACATAATACTTAATTTATTTTTATTATAATTGTTAAACAAAATTCATGAATGAAAAAAGAATTTGATTTTTAACGGAGAAATGGAAAATCAGTTAAAGAATGGAGAATAAACGGTTAAAAATTCAGGTTTGATTGAAGGATTTTGTTAAAATAGTATCATGTAATTTTTCTTAATATGTATTTTTCTTCAATGATGTTGTATAGATGCTTTGTAATTCATATAAAGTTTGCTAGGATCAATAGCCGGTATTCTGGGTTAATTTATTGAACTTCTGCTTGATATTCTAGTTGAACTTCTGCTAGGATAGTGAGTTTTAATTTATTGAACTTCTGCTTGGTGGTTGTTTCCAAAATGAATGATTTTCAATTTATAAAATCATGATATTTGAGTAACATCTATAGAAGAGAAATGAAGGTTTTATTTGGCACAAGGAAATAGAAAAGAAGAAAAGAAAGCGTCCACCCCATTGCTACCATGGGAGTATACTTGGTCTCAGGCAGTGATAAATGGAATAGTGCTCTCAGTAGTTTACAATTAAACGGACCTCTTAGAGAATTGAAAGAGGTTGTCAAGGTGAGCATTAGTACAGTTTGTCGTTCACAAGTCTATCTTTTAAGAGTTTTTTTTATAGATAAATGTTAGTAGTTATTATATATGTCAGGAGGATCGAGAAATATTAGTAGCAGACGTTGAATCCTGAACCTCCTGCGTTGCATATAATTTATTCGCCTGGACTTAATTACCTAGCCACAAAGTTTCGGTGAAATTACTGATTCTGTATAAAATGAAATCTATTATGCAGGGAGTTAGCAAAAAAATTGGTGGCTCAATGCATGAACTGGCAGCAAAAGTTGATGAATATGCTAGCGATATGATTGGTGGTTCTGGATCAACACTTTCTGATGAGCTTGGACTTAATTATATTGGTCCCGTTGATGGTCATAACATTGATGAACTTGTTGCAACTCTCGAAGAACTTAAGAGTTTTAAGAAAACTGGTCCTGTACTAATCCATGTCGTCACTGAAAAAGGCTGTGGATACCCGTATGCAGAGAAAAAAGCAGACAAGTACCATGGTAAAACAGGCATTTCAATTTTATTTTATCATTCATTTACATGATTCACCTCATAAATTCACCAGTTCTTACTCATTCAACCTATGTATTTAAATAAATATTAAGGTCATCGTCTATTGATTTGGCCTTAGTAGTGCTTATAAATAGTGTGCGTCTGTCACCTTACAAGCCGATTTTATAGGAGTTACCAAGTTTGATCCTGCAACTGGAAAACAGTTCAAGCCTAAGGGTGCCACCAAGGCATACTCAACACACTTTGCCGAGGCTTTGATTGCAGAAGCAGAAGCTGACAAAAACATTATTGGAATCCATGCTGCAATTGGAAGTGCAACTGGCATGAATATCTTCCTTCGCAGTTTCTCTTCAGGATGCTTCAATGTCGGGATAGTAGTACATCATGCTGTTACATTTTCTGCAGGTCTGGCTTGTGAAAGGTCTTAAGCCTTTTTGTGCACTTTACTCATCCTTCTTGTTGAGAGCTTATAATCAAGTATGATAACAACTCTCTCTACATCTCTTTCATAGTTTATAGCCTTTGAATTTGGATTTGGTGTAGTGTCCTAATTTCAAACCTTTATTTTTTTAAAATTAAACCCAATATTTTTCTCTTTCAGTTGTGGTATGTGGTGTCAAAGACATTGGCTGAAGATGCTGCCTGGAAATTTGTAAGAGAAAATAACATTGACATGGTTACTAAACACAAGTGTAAAAGTGTTTTGGTAGACACTCCTTTTGGTGTATACACCTAGGTTATATTTTGACGAGAGAATGTAATTTTGTAGAGGAATTCAAATCCTTTAAGTAAATTATCTTGTTTACATAATAACTTTAAAGAGTTTTTAGAATGAAGGAATTTCAGGAGATGTTTTATCAAAGTTAAATTTAGATAATTTCAAAATACCACCTAAAATTTAATAATTTCATATTTTATAGTATATAAATCATTAAATGATCTTTATAATTTATGCATGTTTAAATTTTTTGAAATGATAATGTCAATCACAAGGAGAGAGGGTTTGAATTGTAATTCCCTTTTAAAAAAAAAAATCTTAATTCATGCTTTTAAATTTAGTTAATCAAGATCAATTTTGATTTCAAACACAATAGAAGTAGAACATTATTGGTTATTGAAATCAAAAGAAAATTTTCCTACGTGATCTATGCTTAGTGAGTAAGAAATAAATAGATAGCGAAAGATGATCATACAGTAATATATCATGGTTCACCCAAAGTGAACTACATTCAGTCCTAATAATTCGTGAGTTTTTTTTCACTAAAGTGCTCAAACAAAAATGTTCTTGCTTTTCACACTAACTTTCAAGATCAATCTTGATCAGTTACAAAATTTCACCTCCCCGCTTTAAAAGGATTTCCAACAGTTATCTTTCAGTCCATAAAGGGTTTCTTACAAGGCACCTTTTAATCACAAAAGGATTTTTACAATATACTCAGACTATCTTCAGCACTATAGTCTTGAGCTTCAAATGAATTGATAAAGAGGATTGATGAATCAGAATACACTCAACACTTTTTTGAGTTTTAATTCTCAACAAATAGATCCTTAAATCTAGTGAAACAGAACTTGAGCTTTTGCTTAATTGAAAAGCTTAGATTTCTCTAGAATGATTGTTTAAGTGATTTATTGCTTGCACTTTAAACTATTGTTGTTTCCTTGACCTTGAGGTTCCTTTTATAGACTTGATGAAGGTTTATGACAACTCGTGTAGCCGTTGGGAATCCAGCTGTCCAATTTTAATTTTAATAGAGATGTGTTGTAATATAACAAGAATGTTTTGCTTTATAACCAGAACAATCTTCATTTATGTTTTAAGTAAGTGTTGGACTGAGAACTTTTGAAAATTGTTAGATGTCATTCTTTTTCTACTTTGTACGCAGACTGCTCAGAGATGCAATATCAATGTCTTGTCATTTATGTTATGGTTGTAATTGTTACTCTAATAATCAATATGGAGATTAATCTTGATATGTGTTCTTGATGCTTTGCTTTTGTTTTTGTTAATTTTTTTGGATTAAATATGTCCGGAATGATCTTGTGTACAAAGTCTGATACTTTTGCAATGAAGACTGGTACTAACATCCATTGAATTTTATTCAAAATTCATTGCTGCAAATTGTTGTTCAATTTTTATTGCAGAGTCTTGTTCTTGTTGAGTAGAGCTTTCTCCAATTTGAATTTCCACTTCCTGCCATTGGGACCTCTTAAGGATTTTATGACCTTCTCTTGAGACTTCTTCAGGGTTAACTGGTTACCACTAGGAATGAAGATTTCCATGATTAATGCAAGTTGTATCAACCTGAGTTTTTTCTTGATAAAAATTAATAAAACTGAGACAATCTATTAATTCCCTTATGACTTTTAGACTTGGAGGATAATCATTAATGGTTTCCCATATATCAACACAATTCAAGCTAATGAGAAGTTTAGTCCTGTAATCAATCTGATATGGCCTATGTATGATGAAAACCGTTTTAAGTTTGCCTATAGCATCCTGTGCTAATTTTCTTCCTCTGACCTCATCTAAGACTGATTCTAATTGTTTCCTCCACCATTCCAGTGGAGAGTACCATCCAAGTGCAGTCCATATCAATGAGTTGTGGTTCTTTGGATCTATCAGATGGTTGTACATTGCTTCAGTCGGAACATAGGCAGGCATGACATACAGACTAGTTGCACACCAGATATACCACAAATGGTTTTCAGTAAACTTAAATTGTGGGTCTATCTTAAATGGTAAATAGAAGGGTGTGTCATTCAGAAAGGGAGACTGATCTGGAAACTTTCTTATCTCCTTCACAATCTTCGTCATGAAGTAAAAGAGGTTATTTCTGGCGTACTCTTTGAGTCGAGATGGTGAGAAAGACGAGTCTACTTCGGGAGGAAAGTCTTTGATGGTAGAGCCATGGGCTGGTAGTGGTTTGACCATAAAAATAAGTGCAAAAACGTGTTTTTTAGTGATGACCTGGATGAGTTTCATGGGCCTGGACAGTAAATCAGGAATTAGATTTTGATTCCCTTTGATATGTTTTATAGTAAAATCATATCTCGAAAACCAATCTTTGAGCCTAAGAGTTTGTGGATCAGGAGGCATTTTATTTTTGAATTCAAGAATCCTGGGAAAAGGAGAATTATCCATTTGGACTTCAAACTGATAACCCCTCAAGTGGAAATCGAATTTTTGAATTCCCAACTTGACTACAAGTGCTTCTTTGTAAGTGGTATTGTAATGTTTTTCAGCTTCTTTGAATTGACCACTAGCATGACCACAATAGTGCTTTACTCCATTAACTTCTTATATCAAGACCGCGCCCCAATAATGATTACTTGCATCTGTTTGCAAAATTCTTTTTCCATTTCCTGGAATTTTTAGGGCAGGTGGAGTCTGTGCAATCCTCTTCAAGGCTTTGACGACTTCAGTATGCTTCGGTTCCCGTGGCGGAGGATTTTTCCTAAGCAATTGTGATAGTGGGCTTGTGTATCTGGCAAGCTTTGGGATGAAATTTCTGATATAATTAATTATACCAAGAAATTGCTGGATTTGTTTAATGGTGAGATTTTCATCAGGAAAATTTAACAGTTCTTGGGCAATGTGAGGTTGAGGTTGATATTTTCCTTGAGAAAAATCCATTCCTAGAAAATCAATCTCTGTTTGGGCTAGCTGGCTTTTCTTTTCAGAGAGCATTATTCCATGATCTTGGGCTATTTGGAAAAATTGGCCCAATAACTGTTTATGAGTCTTTTCATCTTTTTAGAATAACAAGACATCATCGATATAGATGAGAATGCTATCGTGAATGGGCTCAAAATTTTTTGTCATGGCGTTCTGAAATAGTGAGGGAGCTACCTTAAGCCCAAATGGCAATACTGTCCATTGGTATTGGGCATTAGGGATGCAGAATGCCATTTTGTAACAGTCCTTAGGATCAACACCCAATTGCCAAAATCCTGTCTTCATGTCAAACTTCGAAAAGATCCGAGCATCCTTGAGAAAGATGTTTAGTGAAGAGGTTTTTGAAATAGGAAATTTATCATCTTTCAGAAAATGATTAAGAGGTTTATAATCAATTACCAACCTCTTCTTCATCTTATTTTTTTGGATCTCTTTTCCACATAAAATGCTTGGCAAGCCCATTCAGATTTCGTGGGATCTATCAGTCCTAATTTGAGCAACTGATTACATTCTTCTCGGGCCAAAGCTAAATCTGACGGGCTCATTCTTGGATGGGTAGCTTTGGTTGGATTGATATCTTCGTTGAGCTTGAAGGGAAGTTGGACAAAAAAGTCTTTATTTGTCCATAACGGTTTTGGATGAGAGAATTCTCCATGATTGTTTGCACAAAGCTTCAGTAGTTTGGATTTGATTTCTTTATATCCAGCAGAAACTTTAGAAAGTGAATACAACTTTAATATTCCTGAGTAGGGTTTAAATTCTCGCTTGTATTTAATTCTTGTAGGGAGAATTTGAAGTCTATTTGCTATTGAATAAAATCCATTCCTACAACAATATCTTGATTTGGAAGGCTGCTACCAACGACCTTCGTCCAAACTATGCATTATGGGAAGAATCTGATACCAATCTTTTCGCCCATGCTTCCATAGGGAGGATGCTTGGGTTCATCATTGTTATTTATGCACCAGTATCCATGTAAGCTATGACTTTCTTGGGATGAGAAAACTTTGAGGCGAGGAAATGGATCTCAACATAAGGGAGAGGAGGAGTAGGTAAGGTGCTTCCTACTTCTTTGAATGAGTAAATAGGAAAATGTATGTCACCTCCTGATTCAGTAGATGATGCCTCATCTAAACAAGAGTTATCTGATGAGGAGTCTTGGAGAGCAAAAATTGTGTCTTCGTCTGCAGAGCTTTGTTCAGAAAACAAGGATTCTAGATCGCCTTCTAGGGGTTGAAGGGAGTTGATCATCTTGGCAGCCTTGTTGGATTTGTTGGGACATCTTTTAGAAAAATGTCCTTTTTCTCCATAAACAAAGCATCTTTGGTTTTCCCTTTTTCCTCTGAATGGCTTCCTTTTGAAAAACTTCAAAGCCTTCCTTTTCCTTACTTTCTTGAAGATTATGGGAGGTTTGATGTAACTTTTCTGATGATGTTTCTTTCTTGTTGAACAACTGCATTTGTTATCCTTGCACTTGATCTCCAGGTAGGGCTTCTTGCAAGCCTTAATGAATTTGGATTTTTGTTGTACGATTTCTAAGAAATGCTGGTGCAACCTACACAGCTTTTCAAGTGCTTCTAGTGTTATTTGATGAATCTGGCTGAGACTCAAGGCTTTGATATCCTTTTGAGCTGTTGTTATCATTCTATGGATTTCTGGCTGCAGTTCTTGAGGCAGTGAAGAGATATATGTATTTTTTAGACTATGATCATTAAATTCGTTAAGGACATAATATCTCTGGGTCATTCTTTGATAATGTTTTTCAAGATCTTTGACCTTGAGGGAGCAACACCTCATCTCATAGAACTCTTGTTTGTTCTTTCTATCGAATATCTCTATATCACCAATAAATTCATTGTGAAGAATTCCAAGGACAACAACAATATTTACTAATTTGTGTAATTCATCTTGTTTTAATGGACCAAGATTATGGTACCATTCCTTCAACGTGCTTGTCATTCTACAACAAAACTCTTCAATGATCTTGTAAGTATCTGCACATGTTTTCATCATTTGAGTGTCAAGCCAGGCGCCAAATTCAAGGAGTCTTTTTCTCCACATGCTAGGCGGTATATCATCAAGCGTAAACCATGGTCCACTATTTATCTTTGATTTACCCAAGACTAGATTTTCTTCAAGTGATTCTTCATAAGTGGATCCTTCTTCTTTTACATTCACCATGAAGAATTTGGAAATGTTTCCATAATTCCTCTCATATTCTGATTCTTGTTCCGGTGCTAATGAAAAGGATTCAGATCTTTCATTACTTGATGCATCTTTGGAAGAATCATCTTGTCCAATGGAAGAGGAATTTTCTGGAAGAGAATTATTTTCTTGTGGGAATGTTTGGTCTTCGATGATTGTCATGGCTTGAAAACTTTTTTCTGGAATTTCTTCCTTTTGGATCTTTAGGGGAGGTGTTTCAGGGACATCTTGTGACTCAGAGGATGAAACACTCAAACAAGTAGTTTTCTCTTTGGACCTAGAGGTCGAGGTTTTGGTAGTTCTAGCTGGCTTTGGTCTATAAACTGAGGGTATGTATTTGACGTAATCTGGAGTTGATGAATCATAGGTAGGGTAAAAAGGAGATACTTTTCTTGGACGTGAAAAGTAAGATGGAAAGTTAGGAGGGTTAAGGAAAGGATCCTCAACGGGTTTTAGTTCTTCTTCTTTGGAAGCTCTTAAGAAGTCATCAATCTCTTTTACTTGGCTTTTTTAGACTTCTGAATGCTCTTTCCTTTCGATCAGAATCTTGGCCAAAAGTTCTTTCGGCCAACATCTTTCTTAAGTCACGTTCTAACTGAAAGACTTGGGCTTTTAAGGTCTTGTAATGCTTCTGTATTTTTTAAGACAGAAATCTGAGATCGTCATCTGTTTCTTCCATTTTTTCTGCGATCTTATTCATCTTTCTGTTCAGATTCTGAAGAGAGTCATTTTGAGCAACCATGTTTTATTATTGCCAATTTAAAACCTCTTCTGCTTGGGTTAAAGGTTTTTTCTTTCCGTCAGGCTGGACTTCATTGGGCTGAATGAAAGGTTTGGATGATCTGTTAGTAATTGGGTCCACTTTCCATTCTAGAGCAGGGAATTGTTGGTCATATTCGGTTGCAGCTGAGTACATGAAACAAGGGATTGGCTGGATATTATTTGGAGGGTCCAAAGGTTTACAATAGTCTGAAGGTGACCAAGAAACAAGAGTAGAGTCATTTGGCGGCAACAACTTCTCCTTTCTGAGAATTTTAAGTGCTTCTTCGTAGATAGGGAGAAGCTTTTTCTTATCATGGATTCCTACCCATGGACCATTGTCAGGATCCGGGTTTCTTCTTGGTGGATGAGATGGTCTGCACGTCCCTTTTCTTTTGGGAAGGATGATATCCCTGTCAATATCGTCATCATGCAACCAATAGTCACATCCTGGGTCGCACTTACTGGGATCTACATCCCAGATGAAATGGCCATTTATCTTGTCCATATAGATCGGTTCTCCTTTAGCAGTGACATCATGAATAGGACACCAATCCTCTTCGAGTATTGGTTGTATCATCGTGGTCTGGAAAATAGGAGAGGCCGAGCTTGGTCCTTCGTCTGGTTTTTTGAAGATTGTTTTGACCGTCCTGTCAACGGATCTCCTGAAAGTGGCTTCTTGGGATTGTATTGGTCTCCTGTCTTGGTGGAGTTTTTCATAGTTCGTTATCCATTCTAGGGGATGCAAGTATGCTCTACACTCGCCTCAGTTATGAGGATCTCGTGTATCAGAAAACATCAGACTATTGATCCTTGCTACGGTCCTTTCTATCACAAGATCTTAGCTTTAATTGATAATTTGTGCCTTGAGATTTGTATGCCTTGAGATTTGTATTTAATAACTAGAATGATCTTGCTTTGTCAGAATGACCTTGCTTCTTTCAAAATGATTTTGTATTTTTATGTTTAATACATATCTTCAAATAATATACTCAAAAAACACATGTTAAATAACACAACATTTTTAGAGTCATAATTAGAAGTTTAATTAATTTTGTTTAATTATCTTCAAAACTTTAATTTAGAATTTTGTCACTCGTGATCCCTTAACTTAATTTCAGTTAACGTTTTAGTCCTTTATCTTTTTTTTCTTTCCGATTTGGCCCTTTATTTTAATTTTAAGTGACAATTTAATCTTCAATAATGCTATTCACACACCCCAAATTGCTATTCATACCCCTCAACTTAAAAAGAAATCAAAATGTCCAAAATGCCCTTCCCTTTATTTCATCTTCTTCATAACATTACTTCTTCATAACTCATCTTCTTCCTCTTCATTCTACATTCCATATTTTCATTGTTGTTCATCTTCTTCATATTCATCATCATCCACCATTTTTATCAATCATCATCCACCATTTTGATCAAACATCTTCATCAATCATCATCAACCAAGTTCATCAAGTTATTATTATTGCTGTGTATCAAGTAAGTAATAATCATTCTTTGTTTTTGTTGTGTTGTGTTGTGTTATGTTTTGTTTTATGTATTTAAGAATACAATGCCTGAAAATTGAAGGAAAGTAGTTTCCATTTTTGATGAAGAAGACAACCTGCGTTGCCCTAAACCCAGAAACGTACGTGAACTCAGTTCACGTACGCAAACTAGTTTTCAAAAACCCAGAAAAGTACGTGAACTGTGGAAATTTTTTCAAAATCCAAACCTTACGTGAATTGAAATAACGTATGTATACATGAATTGAAATTACGTACCTTTACGTGAATTCAATTCACGTAAATGAAGGAATTCAGTTCACATACACATACGTGAACTCAATTCACGTAAGGTTGACACTCAATTCACGTACGTGAACTTAATTCACGTAAGGTTGGCACTCAGTTCACGTACGTGAAATTAATTCATGTAAGGTTGGCACTCAGTTCACGTACGTGAACTTAATTCACGTAAATTCTGGATTTTTGAACCCTTAGCCCTTACCCCTAAGTTCACATATGCTTTACTATTTACATTTTTTTAAATGATTTTCGTTTTGCAGATATGGTGCGCACTATGTTTATTGCAAGAGAGGGTCGTGTTATACTTAACGAGGGAACTTCAAATGCGGAGTCTAAGGTGGACGGTCATCGTATTAGGCCAACTGCTTCTCCAAGGGCACAACGACGACGAGTACAGCGGCAACAGGAAGAATCCCAACCTGAAGCCCAACACGAACCCCAAACTTTTGATATAGATGAACCTCCACAGGATGTTGGATATCCTGGTGGTCCGGTTGATAGTTTTGTCCTTAGGACATTTGGCGATCATGTTGCGACTCGACTCTGGAAAGGGGAGGTAATTTTCTCAATCAAATTAAGTTAAATTATATTTTATAACATTTATTTTTAACTTATATTTTTCACTTAAATAATTTCAGGATCAGGGAGAATTAAGGGTGTTCAACAATGGGAAAAAAATTAAAAGAAGTTGTTATTGAAGACGAAGAGGTTGAGCAACTGGTTAAAAGCTCGGGATTGTATTCGTTACTAAAATGCAACTACGAAATGATCGACAAAGGGATCATTTTTACATTTGTAGAGAGGTGGCATTCGTAGAGAGGTGATAAAGGGATCATCATACATTTCATCGAAATCACGTTCCAATCAGTCATTCATATCCTCAAAATCAAGTTCCAAACATTCATACATTTTATCATGGTTGTTTTCCTCTTGGTCGATTTATCTGTATCTAGAACAAAGGAAAACTAAAATTTCATTTTTTAATTAATATGTACACGTAAACTACAATTCATGTAAATTTACGTGAACTCAGTTCACGTACGTTTACGTGATCTGAAATTTTAGTTTATGTACATAACTTACGTGAATAACGTACATAACATACATAATTGAGTTCACGTAAACTTACGTGAATTGCAATTTACTTACATAACTTATTTTTCAAATTTTTACTGTGTACGCAATTTTAGATCACGTACATGGTTTATTATTCATCATTCAATGATTACGCAATCTAAGTTTACGTAGGGGTACGTGGATTCAATATAATATGAGGATTCAAGTTTCAAACTCCATTGAATACGCAATCTGAGTTCACGTAGGTGTATGTGAATTCAGATTGCGTATAGTTTGAGAATTTCAATTTTTTAAAACATACGTGAACTCAGTTCACGTAAAATCTCCAGATTTACAAAAAAAATACGAACCAAAATACAGAGCAACAAACGTACTTTTTTATGTAGTTTTAACCACAATGTGATGATCAAATTGATGTGTCGTAGGTTATGAGTGAGTGATGTAATTTTGTAATGATTTTGAGTATTGATTAGTGGAGTTATGATGATTTTTGTATGTGAAATATGAGTGTGATGAATGGGAGTTATGGGATAATAAATGTGTAATATTGATGACATGGGCATTTTGGGTATTTCAATTTTTTAAAAGTTTGAGGGGTGTGAATAGCAATATTATTTAATCTTTTATGTTTTAAAATGTCAACAATGTTAACTTTTTTTTTTTTTTTTACAAAAATTCAAAATTTCATCAAAATTTTTAAACAAAACCCATAAAATTAATTATATTCTTTAATATAAAACAAATTTCATCAAATTTGTAACTCAAATATTCAAATAAACTCATATTTATCATTCTTTATTTGATGTTGTTAGAGATGAAAATATGAGTTTATTTAAAGATTTAAATTAAGAATTTGATGAAATTATATTATATAGAGATTGATAATTAATTTTATGGGTTTTGTTTGAAATTTTTGATTAATTTTTGGAAAAAATAAGGATAACATTGTTGATATTTTAAAACATAAATTATAAAATTGTCACTTCAAACTAAAATAAAGGACCAAATCTGGAAGAAAAAAATAAAAGATAAAAGACTAAAACGTTAACTGAAATTAAGTTAGGAACCATAGGTGGTATTTAGCTCATATCTTCAAATAATATACTAAAAAAACACATGTTAAATAACACAATACTTTTAGAGTCATATTTAGAAGTTTAACTAATTTTGTTTGATTATCTTCAAAATATTAATTTAGAATTTTTCCTCAACAATTTTGACCCTATATATTTTAAAATTTTCATATCAGTTCTAGTATATTTTTATTTTTTTTGTAAATTGATCTCTAAAAATTATAAAGTAGTCCATCAAAGTTTACAAAATTTCATTTTTGGCCAAATATAATTTTCATTTGTGCCTAGACATTTATAAAAATAGTCCAATTTTTAGAGAACAATATTTTTATCCGAACAACAAAACTTAGAAATAAAGTAAATTCAATTGAAGTATTTAAATTATCTGAAATTTTAATTTCTCTAAATTTTTTAATTATTCTATTCAAACACACCTAATATTTTTGATAAAGAGATAAAAGAAAATG
>JBBPBS010001045.1:1540486-1552449 GCA_037974835.1 Cicer judaicum
ATAATACCACAAATTTATTAATAAGAGGGAAAAAAACTGATTAAAAAAATAGGGGATTAAAATATTCATTTTTAGAAAAATAAAGGGATAAGAAATGCATTTAAAACAAAAAATTATTAAATGAGTTACAACAATCACTTAATTTAACACAATTTTATATATGAACTTCTAAGGTACATTCATAAATTATTGATATACCGTTTCTCAAATCAATAAATTAACCATAAAATTTATGAATCAAAGACTATTTGTTGACTTTAGTAATTTAGGAAAAATAATTTCATAAGAAGAATATAATTTCATTGTATATAATCATTATACTGATTTTTTTTTTTGCATTTTATCGTAAAAAATATCAACATTCAGTATTTTGAATAATAAAAATTCATAAAAAAAAGTTAATTTAATTTTGTTTACATTTTTGGGAAATAATATTTTTTAAATGATAAAAATTAATTTTTTATATAAAAAAACTCATTTAACTATTAATGTAAATGTAAAATGTCCTAATACTTGTTAAATAAAAATTCTCATTTTATATAATCGATACCCGCAAAATAGAAAAAAACCCGGGGAATCTTTATTTAACTTTTGTGAAATACATCCAACTCTGGATGATGTTATGCATGTGAAATACACCCAACTATATTAATAAATGAGTTACTTTTGAGATATGTTTTCTTTTGTTTTTATCGAATTGATATTGATTAATTCATTATCTTAGATTTTACAATAAAAAAAATTGTTATTTTACTTCTGAGAGCAAATATTGATAATTTTATATCACATATTTGCTATCTGGTTGCTCTAATTCTTCTCCAAAAGCTACATAAATTTTTTTTCTCTTCCTTAAATGAATGTATTATCAAATAAATTTATCATATGAAATTCAAGAGGGGATGCTATATACTTATATTTCACGGAAATGGAATAAGCAAATTATGTAAGTTATAGTGCTTCCGAGTGCTCATATTTGCAGTGTTTGAATCCGATAACCAACCAGTTATTGTTAATGGCATTCTCAACAGTTAAGCTTTTAAGAATGAGTTTGGGTTCTTATTATCACATTGTAGGGCTCTTTATTTTTCTCATGCTAGATTGCTAGTTACAATCTAACTTTCATGAAAAGGCAAGTGAATAGGGTCGATCGTTGCTTTGCACGAGCATATAACTCAACTTATATGAGTAGTGTGCAAGGTATAATAATGATGTCATAGTTGGTCAAAGATCCAACTTCACATAATAAGAGGGCAAATGCTCAACCCCCACTCTGAATTTTATGTGTGAAAAATGGAAAGAAATGGCATTAACTTTTGGTAGTGTAGTTGTGTAACTTTACTGTTAATGTAAAATTAACTGAAATACACTATCAAAAACTAACTTATAGTAGTATATGTAACACTATGCATTCTTCACTTTCGGTCCATTTTATATGACTTATATGAATGCAGTGTTATAAAAATGATAAGCTACTGATAACATTATACCAATATATAGTATATATAGTCTAATATTGGAAAATGGAAATCAAGGTTCAAGGTTATGCTTAGAATTTTGATTTCAAAACAGAACAGTTCGAACATATTTCAAAAAAGAACAGATTTTATGTGATTTATCAAGTACCAATTTATTTGATTTATCAGGTAACAATTTATGTGATTTATCAAGGCTATGTCATCTACTATCAAATAACATTTTATATGATTTATCAGGCAACAATTTATCAGTTTTAGTGACAACAACAAATTAATAAATTTAGTACCTAAGACAACAATCACTCAGTACAAATAAGCGCACAATAGAAGAGCAATAGAGGAGGGTTCATTGAGAAGAGGATGCACAGTAAAGGAGGGTTCGCACAGTAAAGGAGGGTTCGCACAGTAGAGGATGGTTCATATGGTAAGGGAGATAACCTATTAAATAAGTTTTTATTTATATAAAGGGAGTGATTTTTGTCAAATACGCACCTATTTATAGCACTTATAAACAAAACGCTCTAAAAGACCCTGTAATTATGTGAAAGCACTATATTTTACAGTACTTATATCCAACACTTGTATACTAAACGCTCTATAAAGCACTGTAAATATTATGTGAGAGCGCTATATTTTACTACGCTTATATCCAAAGCGCTATAAAAACTCTGTAAATATTATGTGAAAGTGATATGTGACCCTATAACAGCGCTTTCAGCAAAAGCATTGTAAATATTATGATCCTATATGATCCTACAACAGCAATAAGCGTTTGTCAGACAAATGTTGTTGTATCCTTCGTTAATTTTAAAATATTATACAACAATGTTTTTAGTTAAAAATCGTTGTAAATAGGCGCATTGTAAATAGGTAGCTAATAGTTCTTAATATTGACCAACTCCATTGGACATGACTTTGCCTACTTATCAACAAGAGATTGAGGGTGGGGTATAGACTAACATACCTCCACAATTATTTCATCCCCTAGTTCGAACTGTGACATTCTAAACTTCAAATTGAAATATAAGATAAAATGTTCTAGTTTTAATAAAGATTTGTGGCAGATCGAAAACAATGTATAAAAAAATTTCTTCTAAAACAAAGCTTAGGACACCACATTTGTTCTTACAAAAAACCTTGCATAAATTTCTTATTTAAATATCTCTTCTAATCAAAGCATATGAAGTTTATCATTCTTGGACATTAAATTATTCACAAAAACTTAGAGTGGTTGATTTCGTCTTCAAAAATAATAATAAAACAAAATAATATTTTAACTCAAGACTCACTAAAGTACAATAAAAGAATCTCACCGGTATCACATATCAAAGCATGAGTAACCAACTGACAACCGGAAATGCGTTTTGGCAAATGCACACACACAAACAATGAAAATAGTGAGATTCAAAATCATGTTGATTGTATAATATAATTCAAGATATCAACACACAAGTAATCAACATAGAGTCAATTTAAACACATCACAATATATCAAAATATTTAAGAAAATAATATATTATAAATTCAAAATCAATCAAGAAAAATCAAAATCTCATTATAACATTAAATCATTTAAGAGAAATTGTTATCGCATTAGATACACATTTATCGCAACAAATTATCACAAGACAGTACAATGTTATGCATGTTCCTATAAACTATATGATATGGATATAATATATGTCAATAAGATAACTTCCACACACAAAATCACTCAGGTGGAAAAAAAAATTATCAGAAAGACAACTTCCACAAAGATGAATATGTTATGACTTGACGATTCATTACAAAAAATCAAATATTCTCTTTCAGCTCACTAAGATGCATATGCCATGACATGATGCATTATTGAAATTAAATATTTCACAAAGCCCACTAAGATCATGTCAAATGCTTCAAAAATCACTTATACAAAATCATCATTTCATTCAAATATCACTAAGATCATACATCACTATTCTTATCATGAAAATAAAATATTCATAAACAACCATAAAAAAAAAAACACGTCATATATCATGAAGGTCATATATTTGTAAACAACTTTGACAAATTTCAAAGCTTTCACCATACATATCATAAAAATCTTATATTCACAAAAGTATTATAAAAATCAAAATTTTAATCTCTTACATTGTGAAAATTAAAATTTTCATTATGTATGTATATAAATAAAAAATTTTATCATATGCCACATAGAAATTAAAACATTGTCACTTATATCATAAAATAAAACTTTCAACACATAAAACATAAAAACTTTCTTCATATATAACATACATTTTTAGAATTTAAATCACACACCACCTTATAAAAACTTTAATCCTTATTTTAATACTACAAGCATCAATTTTTCATGTTAGTTCAATTATTACTAAATAGGACTACTACCGTGTGTAGCGAGCTCCGAATGAATTGTTGAAAAATACAATTTTTCTATTCATCTCACATTAGAATATACTCATGAATTTAAAGACTCTCTCATCCCTTACTTTTGTTTTATGTTTTCACACGCTAATCCGAGTCCATAAGCAAAAACCTCTGCTTTTTTGACTCCTTGTCCTTTGATATGTCAAACTCGACGATTTAATTTTTAAGGTCACAAATAAGATATGAAAAGACACTATAAAATGGTCAATTTCACCGTAAACACAATCATTTTGTTGTACAAAGAAAAATAATAGTACAAAATAGCTGATTTGATAAACAAATAAATTGAAGATTTTATAGAGAGATTGAGAGCAATAAAAATCTAAAAGGATGTTACAATTACTCACTCAATGAAAAAACAACAAACTAGAATTTTGATAAATTATAAAGAAAGTTTTCTAGAGAGTAGTCAAAAATCTTAATCGAATTTCCTGACTTTTCTTTTGGGTGCGTTTCGCTTACTCTCTTTCTCTCCCCAGTACTATCTATCCCCTTCAAACTAAATTAGGGATTTTGCAATCTCTTCGCACACAAAAGTACATGGGTCAAATCTATTTGTTCTTTCTGTTTTTTTATTCTTTTAATTCCTTTATTAATATTTTTATAATTTATTTTATTCACTCACAATTAAAATATCATCTCTAAAATATTTATACAAAATAGTATCACTATTAAAGAATAATTAAGACAATAAAATAACCAATATAATATCAATACTTAATATTTATCAATAAATCATAACAAATATGTATAAAATAGGCACACCATATACCATGCGCATATATAAAGAAAATTAAGCATATTATTATTAATATTTCAAAATTAATATTTTACAAAATAAAATAATTAAAGAAATCACTTTTTTAAAAATGTATTAGTAATATATAAAACCCTCACTCTCGTAACTGTTACCACATTTATTAGTATATTATTTTTTAAAATAATCATATTCAAATACTATCATCTTTAGAGTCCAATCAAAATAATAAAATAAATAAATATAACATCAATATTTTATATTAATTATTGAATCACAATAAATATGTATAAAAATATCGTGTCATAGCAAAAATATAAAGATAAAGAAATCAATCATAATATTATTAATATTTCAAGATAATTATTTATAAAATACATAACTAAATTCAAAAATAGTCCAAAATAATTAAAATCTAGCAATGTTAACATTTATTATTTAATCAAACGTACACGAAAATAGCACCACACATATTTAATGCAAATCTATATGTAAAATTGTCTAAAATCTTATTCTAAAACATACTTACACCAAAATACTATTAGTTTCAGAAAAATAAACACAATATTTATAATTTATATTACTTATTAACTCAAATATGTATACAATTATCAAATTATAAAAAACTTATATATGCCAAAATATAATTATAAAATTAATTGATATATATTTTAAAACACTTTTAATATCAAATCAATTCTTAAAAATTCTATTTCATTAATAAAATCGTTTATTATAAAATTTGAGATGTTACACAAATTCAGAGCCATGCTCACGCAAAGGGAATTTCACAATTCCACCAAGGTCCACTGATACATAACCACCAAAAGCACAACTCATAAACTCCATATACATCTACTAAGTACGATTTATTGAGTACAATAACGATCCATAAGTATTAGGGTTGTACAAAAAATTTCATTATGAGGCTCAAATTCAAAATCGGATTCAAATTCATTTTAAATATTCGATTAAAATAATATAATTATAATCTAGTTTATTTATCAACCGGTTAGATATTCACTTATGTTTTATATTTGAATTTGGCTTTTATCTTATTTTTATCCACTCAACTCCCAAAAATCCTAAAACCCCCTAAACTCCAACACGATTATGATTTTTCCATCTCTCCACCGGCCTTCCACATTCCGACAGTGTTTTCCGATAATTTATAACTAACTTTATTGAGATATTACTAACTTCGTTTAATCAATTGTTTATTACTAACCAACAATAATGTATGATAACTAGTTAATGAATTAAGATATTTAATATTTATTGAAAAAGACTAAGATATAATAATAGACTAAATATTTTAAATATAATTTCTAAAATTACTGATTTTTAAATGATGAATTGTTTTTAAAATGTTACATTAATATGTTAGGTTGAAAATGATATTGAGATTCAGATATTGCTCAAACTTAACTTAATTATAAATGCTCAATACAAAAATTAATATATTAAATCCATTAGATATTTTAAGTTTACTAAATCTTGTGGTGTTGGTGTTCATCTCGGTGTTGGAAGCAAATTTTCAAGTGTTTGTACAACGGTTTTATTATGGTGCAGTAATTGTAAAATTTGATCGAAGAAACTTTCAAGTGTTTGTATTTTTTACGGTTTTAGTCATAAGTAATTTATTGAACTAGTAGGAATCAGAATATGTGGTCTTAATGAAGTTAGTAATAAATTACTTTTAATCACAAGTTATTATAAGCAATTGAACATGTTCAATTTTAATTACAAAAGAAACAATTCTATGGTTGGTGTATGTTTTTTTATTGAGTTTTCATTTTGTAAAAATAATCGATTTTTTCTAAATAATCGATAAATTATGTTTTAAAAATAAATATTAAAAAGAATTTAATTTTGCCCGATTTTAAGAAAAAAAATCAATTTTAAAATTGAATTTTTCGAAATCGATTGCTTAACTAAAAATCAGTTATTTAACCATAACTAATTTTACAATCGGTTTTATTACCAGTTTTAAACCAAATAACGGATTTGGTAATAAATGTAAATCCATATATTTGTTTTTAAATGGATATGGTTTGATTTTTTTAAAAAATCAACCATGCACAACACTAATCACAACAAAACAATCACATGATGATGCAATGTTATGCATGCTCCTGACAACTATATGAGCCGAATATAATACATGTCACTAAGACAACATCCACACAAAAAATCACCCTTACCAATGGGGGAAAATAAACTGGCCACAAAGACAACTTTCACGAAGATGCATATGTCATGATATGATGGTGTAATATTAAAATAAAATATTCGCACACAATCCACTAAGATGCATATGTCCTGACATGATGATGTATTATCAAAATCAAATATTCCCATATAGCCCACTAAAATTAGGTCAAATGATCCAAAAATAACTTATACAAAATCATCATATTATTCAAATATCACTAAGATCATACATCACATGTTCTTTATAAAAATCAAATATTCAAAAACATCCATCATAAAAATCAAAGCTTTCACCCACATATCATGAATATCATAAATTTATAAGCAACAATCACAAAGATCAAAGCTTCCACTACACATATCAAGAAATCATATATTCATAAAAGTATTATAAAAATCCAAAATTGAATCTGTTATATCATAAAATTTAAAATTTCACCACATACATATAGAAATTAAAACCTTCATATATTCCACACATAAATTTAAATTTTATTACATATATTATAAATAAGACTTTCAATATTAAAAATAAATACTTCAACTTTCTTCAGGTGTACCACACAGTTGCAGAATTTAAACCAGACAAGACTTAATAAAAATTTCTATTCCATATTTTAATCTTACAAATCCTAACTAGTCATATTAATTCAATTATTTATAAATAAGATTACCACTGTACATAGCAAACCCCAAATGAAATATTTGAAAATACGGTTTTCCCGTTCATCTCACTTTATAATATACTCATAAAATCAAATGTCATTTCACCCCTTACTTTTTTTGACGGTTTCACATGGGAATATAAATCGCAAGAAAAAACCTTTGTTTTTTTTGACTCACTGTCCTTTAATCAATCTAACTCAACAATTTATGGGTAAACGTAAAAAATAAATTATGAAAATACACTCATAAAAGGTACATTTCGAAATTGAATCCAATAAAATTACCCTAAATTGGAAAATAATGATAGGATAATATATCCTTCATTCACACGGTCGTTTTAGTGTTGGTTTCACTAAAATCAGACTTACGGTAAAGAAGAACGGTTCAAAATAACGAATTTCATAAACAGAAAAGTCGAATATTTTATAGAGAAATTGATATGGTTAAAAATCTGAGAAAATATATTTAATTGATTAACTAATTGAATAAACAATATACTGAAATTTAGATGAAAATAAAGAAAAAAATTGTAATCTTTATCGATCAACGATATCAATGTTCTTCATAGTTCTATATGAGTGTGGTTGCTCTATTTTTTTTGTTTTTTGTTGATCCTCTATATCTCTGTTTTTTTTACTGCTCCTCTCTATAGCTCGTACACTTCCCTCTTCTTTTTCTTCTTTTCAATTAATATTTAATTAGAATGTACTTTGCATATGAGTATAATTCATAAAACACATTTTATTCTTACTTTTTAATAAAATCAATAATTATCAAAATTATTTTTTTTAACACTTCTTCATATACAAATATATTTCTAAAACATTATTAATACTTTAAAACTAATATTTTTCAAAATAGAATAATTAAAGAAATTAATCTTTTAAAATATATTAGTAATATATATATATATTATAGTAATATATAAAACTATCGTACTTATAATTATTACTACAATTATTAAAATATTAATTATAAAGATACTTATATTCAAATACTATAATCTTTAAAGAGAAATAAAATATAAAATAAATAAATCTAATTCCAATAATTTGCAGTAATTACTAAATAAGTCATCCTATAACAACTATATAAAAATAAGAAAATCAATATCAATGTTACTAATAAATTTAAATAATTAATTAAAATATAAATAATTTAAAAGTAATTAAGTGCAGATTTAATGTTAGTCAACTGACAAGAAAATACTACATTAATTACGAATGCAAATGTAGACGTAAAATAATCTAAAATTTTATTCTTTAAAATATTACACTAAAATACTATTATTTTTAGAAAAATATATAAAATTATAAAATATAATATATTTGTTGTTGATATTACTCATTTAATATAATAAGTATAAAATTAGCATATTACTCATTTAATATAATAGCATATTATCAACATACATTTTAAAATAATTTAAAATTTTCTTTCATTAATAGAATAATTTATTATAAAATTTAGATGTTACAATTATGTTGGCAAATTGACGTTCGACATGGAGAACCTATTTGGTCACCTCATCTATTGGTTAGTAATTTATAATACCTTCATTTTTCCTTGGGGTATGATGCCCATACCTTTCTTGACGATGCTTCCATTGTTGGCTTGCCAATCATTAGGGATGAAGCTTCTACACTTAATGATGCCCCAATCCCTTCATTGGGATTCCATTTTTTAGAAACCACTTTGAGCTATGCTTCTTTCATGGCATATACGTTGCAAGTTCATGTGCCATTACAAATGTAGAGCACCACAATATCTTGTTGTATTGGTTCAAAACGTTTTTCATCTGTACTGGTTATGTGGTAGTTGTTCAAGAGTATTACCTATATGTTTCTCTTCTTCAAGACAAGAGAAACATTTTATAGGGTTCTTATTTTCTGTCTTCTTTCTACCATTTTTTACACACCATTTTGGATCGACGAAAGGAATAAGTAGAAAGTCTTTGTTGGAAACAAGTTTTTCGCTTGTAGTAGTTATGTGGTAGTTGTTCAAAAGCTTTACCTATATGTTGTCATTCTTCAAGATAAGAGAAACATTTTCTAGGGTTCCTTTTTCCTTTCTTCTTTCTACCATTATTTACACACCATTTTGGATCTACTAAAGGAAACAAATAGAAAGTCTTTCTCTTTCGTGTTTGCACCATCAATAGGTATCAGAGCTCGGTCTCAAGGTTGAGTACTTTATAGTATTTGAGGAAAAATCCAACGATTTAACATGTTTGGATTTAGTGAAGAAGTTGATGGAGGAAACATTAACATGCCACCTTTGTTTGATGAAGAACGTTTTGAGTAATGGAACGACTGCTCAAAAGTTTCTTTATTTCACAAGATCCTGAACTTTGGGACTTGTTGGAAGATGGTTATACTACTCCAAATAATACTTATGGTATCGAGATTCCAAGGAAATAGATAGATGTTGATCAAAAAAAGATGTTTAAGATGCATCATACGTCAAGAACATTCATGATAAATGCAATCATTTTCAAGGAATTTGACAAATGCACCAACAAGGAGACAACAAAAAGTATTTATGATAGTCTAATTATGACCTATGAAGGAAGGAAACAAGTTCGAGAAGCAAAGACCAATCTCCTAGTAAAAAAGTATGACATGTGCAAGATGGAAGAAGCATGAAGACATTGAAAAAATGTTTTCCAGAGTCCAAACTTGGGTCTCATGATTAAAGATACTTGAGAAGAGTTATACTATTTTTGATCATGTTAAGAAGATACTAAGAAGTTTGCCAAGAAAGGGGATACCTAAGATCACTGACATTTAAGAGAAAAGGATGTGAATACTCTTAAGTTGGAAGAAATAATCAGCTATCTCAGATCACAAGAAATTGAACTTACAAAGAATAAGCCCAAGATGAAGCAACCAACTTTGTCTTTGAAATCAAAGTAAAAGAAAGTTCTTAAGAATACAACAAAATCAGAGGATGATGATTTAGAGGATCAGAATGGGGACCCCGAGGAAGAGGAATTGGCTTTCTAATCCACAAAAATTCAAAAGATGTGGCACAACAGAAAGAAGAAATTTCCTCAAATATATTCTAGGCAGTCGAGCTGCAAAAATGATGATAAATCTAACAAGAAAAGTATCATTTGCTATGGATGTAATGAACCTTCACACATCAAGTCAAATTTTTCAAATCTAGAGAAAGGAAAACATTTGAGGAAAGATTTCAAAGCCAAGAAGAAGAGTTTGATCGCTACATGGGATGATTCTAATGAATCATTTGATGATATAGTGCAAGAAAATTTGGCTTTTATGGCTCATACCAACTCTGCTTCCAGATCCAACACAAATTCTAACTCTGAATATGAATTAGCAGATGAAGAAATTGAGTTATCCTCAACAACAAGTTAAAACACCAATCATTGTACTCGAATAGTGGATGCTCGCGACACGTGATGGGAGAAAAATCTATGTTCCAAGAACTAACATTGAGCAAATGAGGCATAATGACTTTTGGAGAAACCAATAAGGTTAGATCATTGGTCAAGGTACAATTGGTATCGGTACTTCTCATTCCATTAAAGATGTCTTGTTTGTTAAAGGTCTTAAGCATAATTTATAAAGTTTTAGTTAGTTTAATGATAATAATTATGATATTATATTTATCAAAAAAATATGCAAGGAAATTAGTCAGAAGGATGGATATGTACTCTTTACAAGTATGAGGCAAAACAATATTTATAAGATAAATCCACTTAGTCTAGAGAAACAAGAGGGGAAGTGTTTTATGTCAGTAGATGAAGAGAAACTAATTTGGCACAAAAAATTAGGTAATGCAAACCTTAGATTAATTTCAAAACTAAATAAACTTTATTTGGATTACTCCCATCAATTGACAAATGACACATGAATTCTTGCAATGCAAGAAGAGTTAAATGAATTTAAAAGAAATGATGTTGGGGTTCTAGTACCTAGACCAAAGAATAATATTATTGGAACCAAGTGGGTTTTCAGAAACAAACTAAATGAAAAACGTTAAGAGGTCATAAACAAGGCAAGACTTGTCGTATGTAAGACTCTAAATTTTATAAACTCTAATTGTTGTAATTTTATTATATTTTGTGTTGAATTGCTTAGACTTTTTAGACTAGTTTTTATTTTGTTAATTAAGTACCAACAATATATTTTGTTAGAATTAGTAATATGTTTAATATATATATATATATATATTTATATTTATATATATATATATATATATTTGGAGATCCGTTTAAAATTTGTTATAGCTGAATTTATCATCGATAAATTTTTTTAAATGTCACATGTTGCTAATAAATTCATTTGTTAATTGAGTTGCGACGAGAGTAAATATTTTTATTAAATTAGATTGAGAAGTGAGTGATGTGATATGTGTAAGAGTGATTAGATGATATAATAGTTGTAAGTACAGAA
>JBBPBS010001045.1:1552831-1567486 GCA_037974835.1 Cicer judaicum
GGGGTGAATTCGGTGTTAGTAAATTTTCTGTTTTTAGTGATGTAGTAGTTGGACGCTTTGAGATTTAAGAACAAGGCTTAATAATTAACTGCACTAAGTAAATGGACGCTTTGAGATTTATCCTGGTTCCCCTTATAACCAAGGGTACGTCCAGTCCTCTTGCACACCACAAGAGATTAATCCAATACTTGTCAAAAAATGTACAATACCCACCCTAGGATTCTTGCTACAAAAACTCTAACAAAACTTCTAAGATAGCACACCACTATCTTAGATTAAGCTATCTTTTACAAATGGTACAATAAGGTTTGAATGAGTCTAAGATGTGGTATATTGATAAACAACTCAATAGCAATTCAAGTACTTGAGAACCTTTTAGAATGATATGAAAATCTAATGCAAGTACTTAAAAAAATCAGAATTTTGTTCAAAGTTGTTCAATGAATTGATTCAAGAATTGTTAACCTTTGATCTGAAGTTATGGGGTATTTATACTCCATAAACATCCCTTCAGATTCGTGGCCATTGATCCAAGAGGTTTGATGAAAAATTACAATGTTCTAGAGCCATCCCAGTTCTGAAAAATTGTAATGTTTCCAGTTGTATTCGAATACAGGATATGTGTATTCGAATACACCTCTTTGAAACGTTCAAAAATATTCAAATTTTTCATCTTGTATTCGAATACATATTGGTGTAGTCGAATACAGATTAATAAAATTAGCTACTGCCTTAGCTTGTATTCGACTACATATGTATGTAGTCGAATACACAAAAAGAATTTTTGCCACTGACTTAACTTGTATTCGACTACAAATGTGTGTAGTCGAATACAACATTTAAATTTTTGCCTCTGACTTAAGTTGTATTCGAATACAACATGGTGTATTCGAATACACTTTTGTACTTAGTCAAAAATATGATTTTAAATGTTTTATTAATGTTGTTTTGACTTTTGAAAATATGTTAAATGCATATGTACATATAAATTGTTCTCAAGTTTTTGAACTATTGATTTGTATCATGTACCTTTACATTTTATCATTTATTATTTGGACTTTGGAGCTTATTGTGAAGACATTTGGATCTTCTTTTTGATCTTGTTGCATTGTCCATAATCGGTGGTCTTGTCGTCATCAAAAATATGTAGTTTACATTCTCCCCCTTTTTGATTATGACAAAATGTTGTTGTGAAGAGAGTGTATAGTGGAAATCAGTGCTCCCCCGTAATATATGCATACTCCCCCATTGTATGTGACGATTTGAAAAAACTTGTTTTGGAGTACCTACAAGGTTTTGAAATGCAACAACAATACCAAATTTTCTCCCCTTTTTGACATGATCAAAAAGAAGAAAGAAAAAATTGAAAAGGAGATATACTATTTGCGAATATAATCATACACAAACATAATATAAGTGAACAAGGAGAATATCATAAAGGAAATAACATCATAACGGTTAATACATAACAAGTCGAAATTAGAGCAAAAAAAAATACATCATAATCCAAATGACACCATACAAACAAAGATCACAGTAATACATAATGAAAAATGTTAAAGTAGGACAAATACATGCCAACTAAGGAACTTAATCAAAATCTGTCAAAATGTGGAAATGATCAATTTTGTCTGATAAGTTACTAATGTCTTGAGAAAGAGCGTCATGATTGCGAGCAATAGTAGTTTCAATATTGGTGAAGCGAGCGTCAATTGAAGTGGTCAAATTGGTGAATTGAGTTTCGAAGAAGGTTTGGAAAGAATCAAGGCGAGTCATGATCATTTGATTTGAGATATAGTCATCATCAGACGCAGTTTCCTCGCCATCTTCATTGTCTTGAGCAGCATTGGAGGGTCCAGCATTATCATCCTGTGCAGCATCAGATGTTTGACCAGAATCACCTTTATGCACAAAAGCTTCAAGCTCCTCATTCCAGATAATCCGCATGCTAGGCAAGACTCCTAAATCCAATATATTTTCTTTTGTGGGTGTAAACATAACTTCATCAGAGAAATCCACACCAAAATGTTCCAAAATCCGAGAAACTTCTTTTGCATAGGGTAAGCCAATTGCCTCGTGAGATCCAAACATAATAGATTTCACAAAAAATGCCCAATTTAATTGACGACCTTCATACATGAAATTCATAATTTGTAATTCAAACACCGAAATTTGGGAGTAATTTCCAGCCTTCGGAACTAGAATGTAGCTAAGGAAATAGTGCAGGAGCCTATAATCAACAGTAAGATTGCCCACACCATACCTTTGCTGGGCATATTTGGAACCTGCCTGAGCTCTCGTTTGTTCCATGGTACGTCTATTATACCGACAAAGGGAAACATAGGCATCATACTTAGAAATATCACCCCATTCACACAATTTGTTTGGACAAAATTTTTCACCATTAAAAGGAATATTCAGAATTTCTCCAATAGTTTTGGTATTTAAACGAATGGTTTTACCCTTAACGCGAGAGACTAGCAGTTTTCCCTCTTGTATGAGATTACAATAAAAAACCCTAACCAAATCTGGATAAAATGGACCTTTGTATCCTATAAACTCTTCAACATGTTGAGCTTTGAGTAACGCAGGAAATTTAAAGTTAGAGAAGGAGTTTAAAGTACCATACTTTGGAATAATAAGTCGCTTGTCCGAGTAAAATGTGCGAAAACGATCAATTTCCTCCGGTGTGTGTAGAAGCCGGGATAGATCCGTGATGTTAGGATTCCTGGTTCGTTTTCATGAGGGACCTACTGCTGCATGCTTGGTGTGTGGTCCTCGTTTGCGGGCATCCATTGTGAGAAAGGGGATTTTTGGTGAAAGTGGGTTTTAGAGAAAATGTGAAAGTTGTGAGAGATTTGAAGAGTAATGACAAGAAGGAAGTAAAGAGTAATGGATTGTGTGAGGTTGGGTGAATGGGTAAGTGAGTGGAAGGAGGATGGATGAGTTTTGGAGAGAAGAGAGAAGAACTTAGGGCTGTATTCGAATACCAAAGGAAATAACCCTAAATGTGTAATTCAGCTTTTATATTTGGGCAAAAACGCGAAGGTGTATTCGACTACACCTGCTTGTATTCGAATACACATTTTTCTGGGAACGTGTATTCAACTACACATCCTTTGTATTCGAATACAGGAAATCTGGGAAAGTTTGTATTCGAATACATATAGTTGTATTCGACTACATAAGCACAGTTTTGCTTAAGAACTTAACTTTTATGAAACTTGCATCATGTAATTCACAAATTTATATATCAAAAAGCAATAACCAACAAGAAATAACAAATATGACAAACTATGTATATGTTACAATGGTTAAAGATCATTTTCATTCAAAATACCAAGTTCTCTTCGAATTTCATAAAATGAGTCTTTAGGTAATGGTTTTGTAAATATATCAGCCAATTGATTGTGTGTATCAACAAATGTTACCTCAACATTACCTTTAAGCACATGATCCCGTAAAAAATGATGTCGGATGTCGATGTGTTTAGTTCTTGAATGCATGATTGGATTCTTTGAGATGTTTATAGCACTTGTGTTATCACATCTTAAGGGAATGCATCCGAGATCTACTCTATAGTCATGTAATTGCTGTTTGAGCCAAAGAATTTGGGCACAACAACTTCCTGTTGTAATGTATTCAGCTTCAACAGTAATTACGGCAACACAGGCTTGCTTTTTACAAGACTATGAAACTAGTGCATTTCCTAAGACATGACACGTGCCGCTGGTGCTTTTACGGTCTGTTTTGCATCCTGCATAATCCAAATCGGAGTATCCAACTAAGCTACATATGCTACCCTTAGGATACCATAGGCCTACATTTGTCCTTCCTTTTAGATACTTCATAATTCTTTTAACAACTACTAGATGTGATTCTTTCGGATCTGCCTGAAACCTTGCACACAGACAAACACTAAACATAATATTTGGTCGGCTAGCCGTTAGATATAATAAGGATCCAATCATACCTCGATATTTGGATATGTCGATTGAAATTCTTGATTCATCTTTATCGACATATGTTCCAGAGCACATTGGAGTTGTACTTTCTTTGCAATTTTCCATTTCAAATTTCTTTAGTAATTCTTTACAATATTTTGCTTGATTGATGAAGATTCCGTGCTCAAGTTGTTTGATATGAAGTCCAAGAAAGTAGTTTAATTTTCCCATCATGGACATTTCGAATTCTCCTTGCATTATTGAAGAGAATTCTTCACATATGTCCTTGTTGGTTGATCCAAATATTATATCATCAACATAAATTTGAACCAATAATGTGTGGCCATTATCTCTTTTGACGAATAACGTTTTATCAACCTCCCCTTTGTCAAATCCTCATGCACATAAAAAGGTGCTTAATCTGTCATACCAAGCTCTTGGAGCTTGTTTTAGACCATACAGAGCTTTTCTCAATTTGTAGACATGTGAGGGATTTTTGGTATCTTCAAACCCAGGAGGCTGTTTGACATAGACCTCTTCATTGATGTATCCATTTAAGAAGGCACTTTTTACGTCCATTTGATATAACTCAAAATTCATGGAACAAGCATATGCTAGTAGTAACCGTATAGCTTCTAATCTTGCTACTGGAGCAAATGTTTTGTGAAAATCTATTCCTTATTCTTGATTATATCCTTGAGCGACCAATCTAGCTTTGTTGCGAACCACTATGCCATTCTCATCTAGTTTATTTTTAAACACCCATTTTGTACCAATGATGTGTTTATTTCCAGGATTAGGAACAAGTTCCCATACTTGGCTTCTTTCAAATTGATTGAGTTCTTCTTGCATGGCAAGTATCCATTGATCATCTTTAAGTGCTTCACCAATTTTGGAGGGTTCGATTTGTGAAACAAATGCCATGTTTAAACAAGCATCTTGCAGTTTTAATCTTGTTGTGACTCCTTTATTGATATCACCTGTGATATTATCAAATGGGTGATATCTATGGGTTCTCAACTCTTTAGGAAGATCATCACTTTGCTTTTCAGTATTGACTTCACTTTCTTGATCTGGTTGAGTAGTTTGAATTTCTTTGCTTGGATCATTGCTTTCAAAAACATCATCATCACAAGAAATAATATTTTCTTCTTTCATGGGGTTAGTTTCATCAAAAGTTACATGCATTGATTCTTCAACTACTAAAGTTCTTTTATTGAAAATTCTAAATGCTTTACTAGATAAAGAATAATCGAGAAATATACCTTCATCAGCTTTTTCATCAAACTTACCAAGATTGTCTTTACCGTTATTTAACACAAAACATTTGCATCCAAAAATGTGGAAGTGAGAGATATTGGGTTTTCTTCCTTTGTAAAGTTCATAAGGGGTTTTCTTAAGAATTGGCCTAATGATTACCCGGTTGGAAACATAACATGCTGTGTTTACAGCATCTGCCCAAAAATATTTTGGTAGATTTAAGTCACTTAGCATAGTTCTAGCGAGCTCTATTAAGGATCTGTTCTTTCTTTCAACAACCCCATTTTGTTGTGGTGTCCTTGGTACAGAAAAATTGTGGAAAATGCCATTTTCTTCACAAAATTCTTCAAATGAAGTATTTTGAAATTCTCTTCCATGACCACTTCTAATTGATACAATTTTGGCAGATTGTTCATTTTGGACTAGCTTGACATAGTTTTTAAATGCCTTAAAAGCTTCATTTTTACTTGCCAAAAATAAGGTTCAGGTGAACCTTGAGTAATCATCAACAATAACTAGTCCATATGAGTTTCCACCAAGACTTTTGGTTCTTGATGGACCAAACAAGTCCATATGTATCAATTGTAGTGGTCTAGAGGTTGAAATGACATTTTTAGGTTTGAAAGAACTTTTTGTTTGTTTGCCTTTTTGACATGTGTCACACAATTTATCCTTTATAAATTTCATTTTTGGTAATCCTACAACAAGATCATGCTTGACCAATTTGTTTAAATGATCCATGTGAATATGAGAAAATCTCTTATGCCATAGCCAAACATCATTATTGTCGCTTACCAAAAGACATTTCATTTTTAAGGATAAATCGTCAAGATTAAGTATGAAAATGTTTTTGAAACGCTTACCGACAAATTGAGTTTCATTTGTAGATTCATTTTGGATGATGCACTCATCTTTATTAAAAACTATCTTGTACCCTTTGTCGCAAAGCTGGCTGATGCTTATGAGATTGTGTTTTAGTCCTTCAACATATAAGACATCTTCAATTGAGGGGGATGGTGCTGTACCGACTTTTCCAATGCCTAAAATTTTTCCTTTGTTATTGTCTCCATATACTACATGTCCCTTTGACTCAAGTGTTAAGGCTGAAAATTTTGTCACATCACCTATCATATGTTTGGAGCATCCGCTATCTAAGTACCACATATTTGAAGTATCTTGCTTGCATACCTACAAAATTGAAATCAAACTTTATTAGGTACCCAATGTGCTTTGGGTCCTTGATGGTTAGTACCTTTCTTTACCTATATGTAATGCCCACTTGGAACACTAATGTTTCTAATGTGACATGTATTAGGTGTAAGACCATGAAGACCACAATAATAACAAGTAGGATAAAATCTACTATTAGTAGCATATGTATGAAATTTATTTTGAATAATTTTCTTTTTATAAAGATCATCCTTTTTCATAACTATAGTTTTTTCTTGATTAGATTGATTACTTGCTTTAACAAAAATAGTCTTGTTTAAGTTTGGTTTATCAAATTTTGAATATCCTAAATCACTTTTATCATTTGAATATCCTAATTGTCCCTTTTTGTATCGTTCAATTACTTTATTTAATTGAACAATTTTGAAGGAGAGGGAATCACATTTATTGCATGTAATATTTTGTTTTGGTTTTTCAGAATTTTTTTCCATAATGTCAACTTTTTCTTGTAAACTTGTGATTTGTTTCTTTTGTGTTGACACTAGCTTACACAGATTTTTGCATTCAATAAGTAATTCCTTTATTGCGTTTTGAGCATCATTGTATTCTATAATTAATTCACTATTAGTTTTATTATAGTGAGGAGAGTCTATTTTACTAACCTCTTCTTCATCATCCGATTGATGCGAGGCCATTAATGCAACATTGGCGCATTCTTCACTTTCTGTTTCTGAAGATGAACTTACTTCATTGTCTTCCCAAGCTATGTATGCCTTCTTGAAGTCTTTCTTTTTGTTGGCATTCTTCTTAGCAAGGTTTGGGCAATCTGCTTTAATATGTCCTTGTTTTCCACATTCAAAGCAAGTGAAGCTTTGATTTGATGCAGAATTATCTTTCTTCTTGAAGCTTTTCTTTTTGAATGTTCTATCATTTTTAAGAAACTTACCAAATTTCTTAACAATAAGGATAATATTTTCATCTTCATCTGAGTCGTCGTTTTTGATTTGTTCTCTTGATTCGGTCTTTAAAGCAATATTTTTGGTCTTCTTTTCTTGACTTTCATTTTTTTCTAGCCTTCCAAGTTCGATTTCATGCTCTTGAAGTTTTCCAAATAGTGCAGAAAGAGACATTTTGGATAGGCTTTTCTTTTTAGATATTGCTGTCACTTTTGGTTGCCATGCCCTTGTCAATGATCTTAGTACTTTTAGATTTAATTCATCATGGTGAAGACTTTTCCAAGTGTTGTCAAGTGATTGGTCAAGTGAGAGAACCTTTTCTGCAGGTCTAGAATAGACTCTCCGGGGTGCATTCGAAATAACTCATATTCTTGTGATAGTGTGTTGAGTTTAGATCTTTTTACCTCAATGGTGCCTTCATGAGTTATTTCCAACATATCCCATATTTCTTTTGCTGTTTTGCAGTGAGATATCCGGAAAAATTCATCCATTCCTAGTGCAGATTGCAATATGTTTTTAGCCTTCTTATCGAACAACACTTTCCTTTTATCATCATCAGTCCAAGAATTTTTTATCTTAATTTCTTCTTTGTTATTGATGACAGTTTTCAGAATGTAAGGCCCATTTTCCACTACCTCCCATATGTCATCTCCTTGTGCTTCAAGATATGCTTGCATACGTATTTTCCAGAAATCGTAGTGCTCTCCAACAAAACATGGTGGCTTGGTACTGCTACCACCATCTCTAAAAACAGGTTGTGCGGAAGCCATGTATATTTGATCAAGGAGTAAGTTACCTTAACCCGCTCTATTGCCAATTGTAAGTACAGAAGTACGCCTAAGAGGGGGGGGGGGGGTGAATTAGATGTTAGTAAATTTTCTGTTTTTAGTGATATAGTAGTTGGATTTTTAAGAGTTTAAGAACAAGGCTTAATAATTAACTGCAGTAAGTAAATGGACGCTTTGAGATTTATCCTGGTTCCCCTTATAATCAAGGGTACGTCCAGTCCTCTTGCACACCACAAGAGATTAATCCAATACTTGTCAGAAAATGTACAATACCCACCCTGGGATTCTTGCTACAAAAACTCTAACAAAACTTCTAAGATAGCACACCACTATCTTAGATTAAGCTATCTTTTACAAATGGTACAATAAGGTTTGAATGAGTCTAAGATGTGGTATATTGATAAACAACTCAATAGCAATTCAAGTACTTGAGAACCTTTTAGAATGATATGAAAATCTAATGCAAGTACTTAAAAAAAATCAGAATTTTGTTCAAAGTTGTTCAATGAATTGATTCAAGAATTGTTAACCTTTGATCTGAAGTTATGGGGTATTTATACTCCATAAACATCCCTTCAGATTCGTGGCCATTGATCTAAGAGGTTTGATGAAAAATTAAAATGTTCTAGAGCCATGCCAGTTCTGAAAAATTGTAATGTTTCCAGTTATATTCGAATACAGGATATGTGTATTCGAATACACCTCTTTGTAACGTTCAAAAATATTCAAATTTTTCATCTTGTATTCGAATACAGATTGGTGTAGTCGAATACAGATTAATAAAATTAGCTACTGACTTAGCTTGTATTCGACTACGTATGTGTGTAGTCGAATACACAAAAAGAATTTTTGCCACTGACTTAAATTGTATTTGACTACAGATGTGTGTAGTCGAATACAACATTTAAACTTTTGCCTCTGACTTAAGTTGTATTCGAATACAACATGGTGTATTCGAATACACTTTTGTACTTAGTCAAAAATATGATTTTAAATGTTTTGTTAATGTTGTTTTGACTTTTGAAAATATGTTAAATGCATATGTACATATAAATTGTTCTCAAGTTTTTGAACTATTGATTTGTATCATATACCTTTACATTTTATCATTTATTATTTGGACTTTGGAGCTTATTGTGAAGACATTTGGATCTTCTTTTTGATCTTGTTGCATTGTCCATATTCGGTGGTCTTGTCGTCATCAAAAATATGTAGTTTACAATAATAATATACCTAAATATTTAATTATAATATTCAATTTTATTGTTTGTAAGTTAAAAAAAAAAAAAAAAAAAGACCCAACCTTGTAAGAATGACAGGAAACCCATTCTTATCTTTCCTCGTTATGCTTCATGCATTCTTCTTTCTGTTCTTAGCAACAACACAAAAAAAAGTGTTGATGGTTTGAAATAAAAACACAAACTTCCATTTTTGGTCAAGAATAAAACCTTATTTTAAGAAACTATTTGAATACAAAACCTTCCACTTTTCATTGTGAAGCTTTCAAGAAAAATTATTGAGGTAAACTTTATTTTCTCTTTCCCATTTACACAAAATAGTGAGCTCAATTGTTATGAGGAAAAAGGAAATTTTTACTTCTTTAACAAACTATTGTTAGATGTTTTTAAAAAAAGGCGGGGTTCATATGTTCTTTTTTTTTTATATTGTTATTGGTGTTTTAAAAAAAATATTTAATTATTGATGTTGATGTTGTTAGTAATGGTAAAAATAAAATAATTTTTGATCTGTTTGAGTTATGTAATGAATTGTTTTTAAAAAAATGAGTTTGAACTCAAGTTGAAACTTTACAAGAAAATTTAGAGTTGTTAAAGTTTGAGCAAAAAGTTAGATTGTGAAATTACTATGTTTAAAGTTAAAAATGTAATTTTTTTAATTACTTTTGGACTGAATTTAAATAAAAAGTTTAGGATACTTTACTTACTCAAATTTTTGTACTCTAATGATTGAATTGATAGTACTTGAAAGATAAAAAGTTTTTTGTCCATAAAGATTGTTGAGTGTGTGTATGTGTGATTTGAAAAATCTTCTCTTTATTTAGTTTTAAATAAATAATGTATCACAAGTTTTTTATGCAAATATCCCTATTTTAATTGTTTATACCCTAAATGCTACACATTGAAAAAAATTTCCCAAACTGCCATACTTTTTAAATTTAACAAGAAGTCTCTCCCTGGGGAAGCGACCTCCAACTACAAATTTTAGTGTTTTTTTTTTTTTTGAAAAATTGTTTATTATTATTATTATTAATTTAATTATTTAAAAAATAAAATATATTAATAAATTATAAATAAAATTTATAATTTAATTATTATTATTATAATAAATTATTATTGTACGTATAATTAAAAATTATTATAATTAAATTATTAATTAAATTATTTAAAAAATAAAAATACTAATAATAAATTCAAAAAATACATTAATAAATTTTAAATAAATGTTATATTTTTATTATTGTTATTATGATAATAAATAATTATTATACTTATAATTAAAAATTATTATATTTAAAATGATTAAATAAAAATATATATATTATATTATAAATTTCAAAAAAATAAATAAATAAATGATAATAAAAATTGAATAATAATAACAATTAAATGAAAAGAAATTTAAATTGCTAACATGAAAATTAAAATACATGAAATTTGGAAAAATAAAACACATCAAATTTATATTGTTTAAAATACATGTCGCTACTGAAGTTCCATTTTGTGATCCGCCACCACCTCAGTATTACGTTCCGTCGGTGCCAGAAATACCAACACCCGGTTATCCCACCGAACATGGGTTTATCTATAATTTGTTTGAAACTCAGTGCACAACTCCTGAATCAACTTATGTTGTATTTGATTCGATGTATAATCAACAATCTCAAAATTTAATGGAAGCAAGTGTAAATGGTTATAACCCATCTATAACTTACATTGAAGAAAATGATCAAAATGAGGATCAACCGGAAGAACCACAACTTGCTCAGAGAGCTAGACGAGTTCGAAGACACCCTACATGTGGGATTGTGGGTCATTTAGGTGGACATCATTGATATAAACTTGATGTGTTTTAATCATTTTATTATAATAATTTAATTATAATAATTTTTAATTATACGTATAATAATAATTTATTATACTAATAATAATAATTAAATTATAAATTTTATTTATAATTTATTAATATATTTTTTTTAAATAGTTAAATTAATAATAATAAATAAAAATTTGTAGTTGGAGGTCGCTTCTCCAAGGAGAGGCTTCCTCTTCAGGAGGTCGCTTCCCCAGGGAGAGACTTCCTGTTGAATTTAAAAAGTATGGCAGTTTGGGAAAAAAAATTCAATGTGTGGCATTTAGGGAATAAACAATTAAATTAGGGATATTTGCATAAAAAACTCATGTATCGCTTGATTTTAAAAGTTTTGTGTTTGAAAGAGTTTTAATTTTGGAATTATGATGTAGTTGGATAAATTTTAAGGTGAACAAATTTTTTATAAATATTTGTGTTTATGTAGTTTGCTTCTTGAGTCCCAAAAAAGAATTGAGACCATTGATACTGAGTTAGCGGTGGGGAGAACTCTGAAATATTAATATTGTTGTTGTGAATAAAGAAAAATCATTTTCTTGGTTTATGCCTTTCCAAAGAATAGTTGTTATGATTGATGATCAAGAATGTATACATGTGATTAACAAATCTTTGAACTTGTGTTTAAAGGAAAATTAGTGATATGTAGTTTCAAGTTTTTATATGTATACCCGAGTTCGTTCTACCGACTGTTACCTTGACAACGAAGGTGTCGTTAGACTTCCCTGACCGACATTCTTCGACTATTATGGTATATGACCTCATTTCAAGAAAGGCTACGTATATGGGTCGAGATAGAGCTCCCACTTTCCATGAATGATCCTCTACCAAATGTCAATGAGGTAGTGAGATGTTTTGAGATTCATGCGCCATTGAGGCCACCTTTCTCATGGGTGGACCTGACCTCTGAAGAGATTGACCCTCTGTGGTTGATAGGGAGGAAGAAGTTACTTGAGGAGAGATAATGCGTCAGAAGGAACTTGTGTAGTGTGTGGAGATCACCATTGTTATTGTAGTTGTTAGTGGACGATCATATTAGTTTTTTATTGTATAGGGCCTTAATGTTTTTCTTGTTGTGGTTGTACCAATTTTGTTTTAGGATGATTGTATCTATGACATAATAGTTGATTTTTTGATGGGTCCATGTTCCATTTTTTTGACATGACCATGGGGAGATAGCATTCTTGGAGCAGTACTTATGTGCAGGTGTTTGCAAAGAATACCCTAGGAGTAAGAGCGATGTATGATAGGTCTCATAGTCCCGATGTTTTTTCTAGTTGTATACTTTGAATTATTGTTCCAAAAACTATCTTAGCTTGTTTGTATATATGATGTAATTATTTGTGACTCTTATTGTTTTGTATTACGATATTTTATTGGCTAAATTACATCAGTGGTCCCTTAACTTAATTTCAGGTAACATTTTAGTCCTTTATCTTTTTTTTTCTCGAATTGGTCCTTTATTTTAGTTTTAAGTGACAATTTGATATTTTATGTTTTAAAATTTCAACAATGTTATCCTTTTTTATACAAAAATTCAAAAAAATCATCAAATTTTTCAACCAAAACCCATAAAATTGATGATCATCTTCAATCTAATGCAAATTTTATCAAATTCATAACTCAAATATTCAAATACACTCATATTTTCATCTCCAACAACATCAAATAAAGAATGAAAATATGAGTTTATTTCAAAATTTAAGTTATGAATTTGATTAAATTGGTATTTTATTGAAGATGATAATGAATTTTATGAGTTTTGTTTAAAAAATTTGTTGATTTTTTTTGAATTTTTGTAAAAAAAAGGACAACATTGTTGACATTTTAAAACATAAAATATCAAATTGTCACTTAAAATTAAAATAAAGAATCAATTCGGGAAAACAAAAAGATAAAGGACTAAAACGTTACCTGAAATTAAGTTAAGGGACCACGAATGTAATTTAGCCTATTTATTTTATTTAATTAGGATATTTTTTAAAATAAAAAAAGTGCACTCGCGCTATTAAAAATCGGGGTGTTACATTGCACAACACTAAAGTCAGCAAGAGAACATTGATTACACTTAGACAATTGCTCCCATGGGCAAATTAGAAGTTATTCGTATCCTACTTTCTTTTGCTACAAATAATAACATTACATTATTTCAAATGTATGTTAAAAGTGATTTTCTAAATGGTTATATAAGTGAAGAAGTATGTGTTAAACAAACCCTATGTTTTGAAAGTTTTGAATTTCCAAATCATGTTTTTAAATAAAGGAAATCTATGTATGGTCTAAAACAAGCACTTAGACTATGGTATGATAGACTTAGTAATTTCTTGCATAAAAATAACTTTGAAAAATGACAAGTACAAAAAACACTTTTTAGAAAATCAAAAGAAGATGACATTATTATTATTATTTAAATTTATGTTGATGACATTATTTTTGGATCTACTAACGACACTCTTTGCCAATAATATTATAAATTGATCCAACTTGAATTTCAAATGAGTATGATGGAAAAAACTTAAGTTCTTCGTAGAGATGAGTGATTGCAAATCTATGGCTACATAGGTTCACTACTTTACCTTACTACTTTCAGACCTGACATCATGTTTAGTGTATGTGTATGTGCAAGATTTCAAGTTGACCTTAGGGAATCACATTTAACTCTATAAAGAGAATCATTAGATACCTAAAAGAAAATACTAACATTACCTTGTTCTACAAGAAATCTTATGAGTATAAACTAAGTGGTTATTGTGATTCTAAGTATGCTTGAGATAAAGTTGGGAGAAGAAGCACAAGTGGAAACTGCACATTTTTATGCGACAATTTAATCTCTTGGCCAAGTAAGAGACAAAATACAATTGTCATGTCAACAACATAAATTGAGTACATTTCAGCAGCTGACTATAGTTCTCAACTACTTTGGATGAAACATCAACTAGAAGACTACAAAATCCTAAAAACCAAAATTCTTATTTATTGTGAAAACTTCTGTTATTTGCCTACCAAAAAACCCTATACTTCATTTGAGAGTTAAAAACAAAGAAATCAAACACCATTTCATTAGGAACTTTGTTCAAAAAAGTGTACTTACTATCTAGTTTGTAGACACTGAACATCAATAGACTAACATATTCATCAAACCACTAGTTGAAGATAGGTTTCACTTTATCAAGAAAAACCTAAACCTTATTCTTTTACCTAACTGATGTTATGCCAACCTTAGGATAGTTTACTTTCATACTTAGGATAAATTTTGTGTTTTATGTTTATTTTCATTTTCATATTATTAAAAAAAAGGAAAACAAAAATAAAATAAAAAGCAGAGTTAAGTTCCACTTTCAAATCTTTGTCTGATGACAAAAGGGGGAGTAAGATGTTTGACAATGTGGCTAGAAAAAATATAAACAAAAAAATACTCAGACATACGGGGAGCCT
>JBBPBS010001045.1:1567579-1608715 GCA_037974835.1 Cicer judaicum
TTTAAAAGAAAATATATTATCAAAAATACAATTTTGACATCATTAAAAAGGGGATATTGTTGGAACTAAGTTGGTTTTATACTAAAAGTTTTGATGTTAACAAAAATATTTTATCAGAACAATATATTTGACTTCACATAGTATGAACGACGATTCATGTTTTTAAAAACAATCTAAAAATATATTTGATTCAGATTTATAAATGAAGAAAATCTTTGACCAAGTTGAAAAAAACATATGGTTAAGATTTGAAGAAGACATAATCAACATAACACAACAAGATACAAATTATTTACAATAAGATTTGATCAAGATTTATCTACAAGAAGATATAAGTTATTTAGAAGGAGATTTGATCAAGATTTATCACAAGAAGATATGAATTATTTACAAGAAGACTTGATCAAGATTTATCATAAAAAGATATAAATTATTTACCAAAAGATATGATCTAGAATTGTTTACAAGAAAAAACACTCACAAGAAGATACATTTATTATTTGCAAAGATATAATTCAGATTTTGATTAAGGACAAAATATTGAATTAGACTTAGTCATATTCCTAGTTGTGGAAGTTCAAGAACCAATCTAACATTATCTTCCCACCCAGATCAAACAAGCAATATGAATGAAGTTTCATCTAAAGAATTTGCGAAGTCAATCTTAACAAAATACGAACAATATCAATCTAAAGAATTTAGAAACTCAATTTTAACAAAATACCAATAATATCAACCTGTAGAATTTACAAACTCAATTTTTACAAAAAAAAAAAAAAAAGAAAAGAATAGTGTCAATCTAAAGAATTTACAAACTCAATTTTAACAAAATACGAACATTATCAATCTAAATAATTTACAAGCTCAATCTGAACAAAACATGAACAGAATCAATCTAGAAGAACTGCTCAGATTGGATTCAAAAATTAAAAATTGGTTAAAGAAAAAGTTATCAAAAAGCATATTATTCAAAATTATTTTTGAATAAGATTATTGTTGATCAAGCTAGGAATAAAGATACAGTTTATAATTAAACAAGACTAAATTGAAACTTAGGTTGAATACTGGTAGAGTCAAGGTGCGTGTGTTCCTCAAAATATGAGGATGTTAAATTGTTTAAGAATACATGTTTGGAGGGTCAGATGCTTTGTAATTCAAATTGCTGAATTAGTGGATTAAATCTTTCTGAGTTAAGTGATTGGATGTAGCCAAGTTAGTGAACTAGGATAAATTACTTGTGTCATTTTATTCCTACACTATTTAGTTTTTTTATTGCTTCTACTCCAAGTAAATCATTAAGTCTGAACTAGTTTAATCAAATAATGAAAAAATTTCAACTAAGTCAAACAAAATTCAACCCTCTTTTCTTGTGTATGCAACTTTAAGTTGCATTCTTGACATTGGTGGAGGGTCATTAGGTCTTTGTTGGTATTCCCTCTTTGATGTTGATGATGACGATTGATTCATACTCAAATATTATTACTAGAACGTAAGAGCATTATCCAAACATAATCGTGACCCATGGAATTGAAGTTTTCAATGGTTGTTAGCCCATCTTTCCTATTTTCACGGAATACTCCATTGTGAATATTTGCACGTGCTTTTTTCCTCAAATAACACATATGTTTTAGTTGTTAAGTCATGTTAATGGCACTAAGAATATGGAACATGAGTGCTACTACCAAAGTATAAGTTCCACCGAGCTTTGACTAATTCTTACGTCTTTACGACCTTTGTGGGCATTAGTAGACTTTATAAAGAATCGACATACTCGTATTCGACTACTTCTTTAATATAACCTTACTTCGGCTAAGAGGAATTCGGACAACACTAAATTCAAATGTTTGCTAATCTCAGGAACGAAGTTATTTATATTTGTGTAAACAACAAGTTTGGCCTAACCGCCTAAACCCTTTGACCAACATTGTTATTCACAATCTTCTCGCCTCCATTTCTCACCATTTGAAATTAGTGACTTTTTGCTTTCCATGGGAGTCGAAAGTAGAGCTCAGGCATTAAGTCAATGGTTAGGTCAAGTGGTAGTGGGAGTGAATAAACGATGGTACTTAACTCCTTCAAGAGCTAGGGAGGTTTTGAAGATAAGATTTAGAAATAATGGGAGAATTTGGAGAAAGAGTTAGAGAAGGTAGGATTACAACGACAAAATATTAAGAATAATAGCAAAGTAAGTAATTCAGGTTTGGCTAAGGCTATTTATAGAAGTGATTTAATGATGAATAATGATTTAATTAATATGATCAAGTAAAAGGACATCAAATATAATCGTTGAAGTAATTGAATCAGCAAGTAACTCAACTGGTTTCCGTCCATTCATGAGCTAGACAGGGGTTTCCGGTGGTTAGTTTTCTAATTTATGACACAATAGTTACGGTGTTGACGCCATGATTACTATTTGCATTGCTTCATATTAGTACAACAGCTAATGCAATGCAAGGGGGAATTTGTTTACATCAAAAGTATTATAAGTTGTTTGTCGAGCACGGAAAACGAAGAATATATCATAGCCAAATATATGTTAGCCGATGTAATAGTCAGTCGAGTTAATAATAGACGATTATAATATAGGCGAGTCTTTCGCAGTTCCACAAGGTTTACAAGGGTCATATTGTTTTTAGAAAATGATTTCAACACTTATATGTTGATAATTAAGCACTAAAGCTTGTATTATATGTTTATAGCGCCACTAACCATGAGTGGCTACATTTGCGGAAATGCGATGTGAGAAGAAACAACATGGGGATATGTGAACTCAAGTCACCTCAAAATGTGAGAATACAATTCAACTCAACGTAGGGTGCTACGAATATCCAACAAGATGAAAACATGCATTACCTGTGAAAATAATCCAACGAGGTAGGATTAGTGTAAAATTTGTAGGGCCCAATGTCTTGGCTAGTAAGGTAAACTTGTCTATAAATATCACATGTAATCTTCATGTTAAACATACATTTTATGAAACAAGTAAGTTTCCTATTTATTTTTATCCATTATTTTTATGTTTATATAACTCACAAAAATCCAACATTGTACTTAACATTTTTTTGGAGAAGTTTACGAATACAACATTTAGGGACAAAATTCCTTTATCAATGTAACCATTTGTAGCAAAAATTACTATGCCAAAAATAGCCTTTTATAACGCTTTTTTTAATCCATTTACAGCACTTTTTCAAAAAAAAAAAAACGTTGTGGAATCGAGCGCTGTAAAAGATACATCAGCGCTTTTAAAAAAGCGCTTTAAATCATGTAAATATAACGCGCGCTTGTTATGCACATTTTACAACGCTTTTTTAAAAAAGCGTTGTAAAATGCACACATAATATGCATTATTATGCACATTTACAGCGCTTATTTCAACAAGCGTTGTAAAATGTGCATATAAAATTCGTATACCGGGTATGCTTTTTACAACGCTTTCTATAAAAAGCGCTGTAAAATGTGTATTTTTTTATGTTATTTTTTAAACAAGCTCAACATGCAAAACCCACATAGTAGTAACTGGTCACCACCAAAATCTCTTCCTCTTCACCAAACTCTTCTCCTTTTATGCATCTTCTTCACAAACATCAAAGCTTACTCTCTCACAATTCAATCTCCACCTCAACACCCTTTTTATCTCTTTACATTCTCTTTCCTTCTTAAATCGTGTGCTAATTCGTCGATAAGTGGTTCGAAACTTGGTCTTCAGGTTCATTGCCATGTTGTGAAAAATGGGTTTGAGTCTGATGTTTTTGTTAACGATGTGTTTTTGGAGATTCCCATGATGCGTACAAGGTGTTTGAAGAAAATCCTGTTAGAGAAAGTCCTGTTAGGTGTCTGATGAATATTATTTTACAGAGCTTGTTTACAGCACTTATTCAGATTGTAAAATGTCTCTTTATTTTATTTTTAAAAGGGTCTTTTATAGCGCTTTTTAAAATAAGCGCGGTAAAATATTATATGAATGTTTTTTTAAAAGCCTTTTACAGCGCTTTTCTAAATAAGCGTTGTAAAATGTCTCTTTATTTTATTTTTAAAAGGGTCTTTTACAACGCTTTTTAAAATAAGCGCTGTAAAAGGCCTCAGTATGTTATTTTTGTGTTTGGTTTATTTGGGTTCAATATTGTATAACTGTAACTCAGACATTTAAATGATGAACTAATTAATTCATGCAATTGATTACCTAATCGATTCTTTTAATGCATATATCAGAAACTGATACTCAGTTCATATCAGAATCGATTGAATAATCGATTATGCAATATGTTCCTTTTGATGGCACTTAATTTACATTATATAAGTGGCATTATCATAACCAGTAGCAGCAGAAGAAAAAGAGACACCAGTAGCAAACTATGAGATGTTATAACTAGGATCCAAATATGCTGGTATGTATGGTTTGATTCCAAAAGCTTCTGATATGAAATCTGTTGCTATTCTGCCATATTAGTATAAAACACTCAATTCAAATTACATGTATATTTATCAGAATAATTCAGATTACATGCATATTTATCACAATAATTCAGATTACATACATAGCTTATATAAAATAATTAAACATGTACATTAAGATGCCCTTCTTCTTTTCCTGGTGGGATTCACATTTGTTTGTCCATTTACAATACGAAACGATGGAATAATCCAAATTCCCTCATCATGATCATCTCTAAGATATAAACCATCATCAATTGAATCAATTTCATGTGGTTATTGTGATGTTGCAAATAAAAGATCATTACCAACATCTTCATCATTATTGTTATCATCACTTATTTTATTGGTCGATAGGACAACAGACCATTTATCATCAGAAGGATCAGTGACATAAAACACTTGTTGAGCTTGCGACGCTAAAATAAAAAGCTCGTCTTTGTATCCCACCCTATTAAAATCGACAAGCAAGAATCCTGACTCATCAATCCGAACGCCATTATTATTATCGACCCACTTGCAACCAAATATGGGAACACGAAACATTGTGTAGTCTAACTCTCATATGCGCTCGATAACCCCAAAATATGATAGATTTGCATATAGTGGGTTTTTGTCTTTTGCACTTGAGACATGCATCGCTTCAGCTACGAGAGTGACTCCACTATTTTGCATAGTGGTCGGATCATCTTGTTCTTTGGTATAAAATGTGTAGCCGTTAATAACATAACCAGTGTAAGAAAAGACATGTAAGCTCGGACCATTTGCTAGCCACCTCAATCTCTGTGAAATTGATCCGGGGTCTATATCAAATTTTGACTTTATGTGATTTTTTAACCATGTTATAAAACTTCGATTGTGCTCTCGAGTTATCCAATTTTGATTCCTATTCATGTTCAAACGAGATAACTGATCCATGTGTATTGTAACATACGATTGAACCTCATCATCATTGTGTAGAACATACAATTGTGCCTACTCCCATTCTGTCCTTGATATAGTCAGTAGTCTCTTTCTAATTATCCCTTCTCCTGATATTCTTCCCAAATGACGAGACATGGGAAGCCCTATAGATTCAACATTGGATAGATAACAAAATTCAGCAGCCTCTTCAACAATGTATCGTTCAGCAATACAACCTTCAAGTTGACTTCTACTTTTTACGTACCCTTTTAATATTTTCATATATCGTTCTATTGGATACATCCATCTCATATAAGCTGACCCACAAAGTTGTGTCTCCTTAACCAGATGAATAGTAAGGTGAACCATTATATTAAAAAACGATGGTGAGAAATACATTTCAAGCTCATACAAAGTAACAACAATTTCCCTCTGCAATATCGGTAATTTCTGAGGGTCGATCACTTTACTACAAATTTCCCTAAAGAAGAAACATAATCTAGTTAAGGCTAGTCGAACTTTTTCAGGTAAAATAGAATGTATACCTATTGGTAGCAAATGCTCCATTAGAATATGACAATCATGGGTCTTTAAACCTTTTAACTTGAGGTCTTTCATACAAACCAAATTTTTAATGTTTGAAGAGTATCCTTCTGGAACTTTAACTTCGTGTAGAAATTTACACAAAACAATTTTTTCCTTTCTAGATAGAGTATGAGCGGCTGGAGGTAGATATGTGCGATTTCCTTTCTTTACTGGAGCCAATTCATTTCTTATTCCCATATCAACCAAGTCCAATCTTGTGTTGATGCCATCTTTAGACTTTCCTGGAACATTGAGTAACATACCAATAACACTATCAAATACATTTTTTTCAATATGCATCACATCGAGGAAATGTCTTATATACAATGACTTCCAATATGGCAATTCAAAGAAAATTGACTTTTTCTTCCACCCAGTTTTGACCAGCTCTACCGCAAAAGATTTGCCAAATTTATTGGTCAAACATTGTACTTTTTCAAGTATTTGATATCTAGTTAGTGCTAAAGGAGCTTTACCTTCCTCTGATTTTTTATTGAATGCATTTCTCCACCCACGATACTGATGACTATAAGGTAAAAATCTATGATGTCCGAGAAACACATTCTTCTTACAATGTTTCAACCGCATCCAATTTGTACTCTCTTCACATATAGGACATGCACACTGACCTTTAATGCTATATCTTGATAAATTACCATATGTTGGAAAATCATTAATTGTGCCAAACAACATAGCCCTCAAATTGAAACATTATTTCTTATACCTATCATAAACTTCCACACCTGTCCCCCACATACTTTTTAAATCTTCGATTAAAGGAGTCAAGTATACGTCGATATCATTCCCCGGTTGTTTGGGTCCAGAAATTAACAAAGACAACATCATAAACTTACGCTTCATACATAACCATGGAGGTAGGTTATATATTACCAAAATCACAGGCCACGTGCTTTGTGAGATGCTTTGAAGACCATGTGGATTCATTCCATCAGTAGAAAGTGCAAGTCTTAGATTTCTTGACTCTATCCCGAATTCAGGATACTCGTGATCAATTTTTGTCCATTGTGGGGAATTTGTAGGGTGTCGAAACACTCCATCTCTAATTCTTTCATCTGCATGCCATATCAAGTGTTTTGAATCTTCTTCACTGCGATACATGCGCCTAAATCTTGGTATTATAGGAAAATACCACACGACTTTTGTTGGAGTAGATTATTTCTTCTTATATCGAGAGACATTGCATTTCGGACACGCCTTAAGTAGGTCATATTCATTTCAAAATAAAATCCAATCGTTAGGACACGCATGAATCCTTTCGTAACTCATGTCAATAGAATACAAAATCTGTTTAGCCTCGTAGGTTCGACTGGGAAGTTCATTATCATCTGGCAATATATCTTTTATGAGTGTTAATAATTATGTAAAGCTTTTATTAGACCATCCATTACTCGCTTTTAAGTTGTTCAACTTTAATATCGCCGACAGTCTTGTGAATTTAGTACAACCATTATATAATTCTTTCTCTACATCACTCAACAAACTTTCAAACATTTTAGGACAATCTCGAAGATCTTCTTCAACTGCTTTTGCGATCTCCTCAACTTGGTCCAGTTCATATGTATTTGTATCGAAGTCAGTTGAAGCATATGTCGAACTATTCTTAAAATTAATGTTTCTTTTTTTTTCTCACCATGTCCTATCCAACATGTGTAGCTTTGATCAATTCCATTACATACTAGATGTCTTTTTAATTCATCTTCTCTAACTTGTTTTCCAAAACAACATTTTAAACAAGGACAAACTACTATATTTGGATCTTTTGTATTCTTCACTGCAAACTCATCAAACTCCTTCACTCCAATTTCATACTCTTTTGACAATCGATTGGTAGACATCCATTTCTTATCCATATTATACGACCTATATAAATGCAGTTACAAAAATAACAAGCTTTCAAAACATATCAACAAGTTTCAAAAAGAAACCAATATCAACTAACAATTTCAAAACAGAACAGATCATGTGGTATGAGTTTTTGACTAGTAGAAGAGATTTAATATATATATAACAATTTTTAGTTTTCAATTATTAAAAAACTAAAGATTTTTTGACAAAAACAAATTAAAAAATACCTGAGACAATGTAGATGGCCGCACAGTACGTAGAGGATATGAGGGTTTCCAGAGTAGAACAAAGCGCATGTATTTAATTATTTGAAAGATGTAGAGGATATGAGGGTTCCCAACGTATATAATTATTTGAAAGATGTATTTTACAGCGCTTGTAATAAAAACGTTGTAATAGGTAGTTAAATTTAATGAAAGCGCATGTATTTTACAGCGCTTATGAAATACATGTGTAGCTTTGATCAATTCAATGACCGTTGTTAGTTAATTGTTTGGCTTAATTTTAATTTAGACAACAATATTATTTACATATTCTAACTAGTTCCTTTTGTGCGCTTACAAAAATTCTTCCTTTGATATTATGTTGCCTTTGTAAATCGTGATCGTGAAAAGTTAACGTAAAAATAAAAAATATGAAAATATGAAAAACAATGATGACACGTTAAAGTAACTAAGATAAAGTGATTAAATTGATTGTTAAAGAGACAAATACAATGTTTTAATATATTTAATTTTTATTTTATGATGATTATAGTTTTATGAAAGGTTTATTAGTTACTCCGTTAAAGCTAAAAACTATTTAACTGTAGTACACTAAGAATGGAATTTTTACCGTATAAAGTGATCAACAATTGTTTGTTTCATATATATAAAGCACGTAAAATGTCTAAAATTCTTTTATTTGTTACGGGTATTATCCTTTTCTTTTCCCAATTTCTTCTAAGTTATGGTTGTTTGTCAGACTTCCTGTGCAGCGATAGCTCTGAATGCTCATCTGCTCATTGTGGCGTTGGTGGATTTGGAGCGTGTCGTTTGAGCTGTTGTACATGTGACTATGGCGTTTAAGTCAAAAAATATTTGATAATTAATTTTAAGTCAATAGTTTTATTATTGTAAAATAAAGTCTAGTTTCAAGCTATCCATAATATTATTTCTCTCACATTTTATTTTATAATAAAATCATGCAAATGTTGGGTCTATGATCTTTTTAGAAGATATGAATAACTATAGTTTCACTACATAATTATGGTATATGTAGTATGGTATATGTTTCTCTTGTATGTGTTTTTTTCCTCCAATTTTCCCACACATTTTTGTCGTATAATTAGGTTAAGTTTCACAAATAGAACGTTGGAGTGTCTTGGGATGAACTGCTACCAATATAGCGAATAATCCCCATCCCATGACAAGGTATAATGGTTTGCAAAAATGTTCAATTTTCTACCTTCTAATTGCTACACTCACTTTATCAATTTTATAACATGTTAATAACCCAAACAAATTCATGAATCCATGTATCTATAGACTAAATATTTAGACTTTTATGTATAAATACTGGATACACAACTAACTCACAAAACATCATACCCACGACTCAAGATATTTAACATATCCCACTCGGCCTGATTGAGAATACATAGTATGTATCCAACTAATGTGATACTTTAAATCCAATATTGTTATTTTATTTTTTAAAAAAAATTATCTCATTATGTGAACTTTGCAGCTAAAAATCAAATTCGTAAAAAAACTAAATTATTTATAAATCACACTAATGAATGGCGTCACATTACTCTACTTTCATAATTACTCAAAACATAACTAATTTCAATCTAATTAAACAAAATATTTATAATTTATATTACTCATTAACTAAAATATGTATACAATTATCAAAGCATAGAAAATCCACATATACAGAAAATTATTCATAAAGTTAATTAACGTATATCTTAAAACACTTTTAATATCAAATTAATTTTTTAAAATCTTATTTCATTAATAAAGTAGTTTATTATAATATTTAGGATGTTAAACGAACTCATGGCCATGCTCACTCACAGAGAAATTCACAATTCCAACAAGGTCCTGATAAGGATCTCAAGAGCATGAAGATAATTCATATTTTAATAAATTAGGATGAACTTTATTTATTTTCATTTGGTTTGTAATAATTATTAGTTTTCTTTAATTTGACATTCTAATATTTTTAATAAGATTTAGACAATGTTATATGTAAGTGAAAATACTTTGCTTCCTTACATTTAGTTTATTTTAGAAAAACATGATGTAAGCCTAATATGTAACTTGAGAATGGTGTCACTTATGACCAATTTAGGTATAGAGATAATTTTACTATAAATATGAATTTGTAACCACATTGAAAGAAAGTTGGAATGAATTAGAATTTCTCTAATGAGAAATGTGAATGAGTTAGGTCTCCTCTTTAAGTCTTGGATTAGAACTTGTTTAAATCTTATCAATGAGTTCCTTACCATTATGGCGATTCTCCATTGGCTTATCAATCATCGTTGATTGTGGTGCCTTCTTTATCTTCTCAACCTAATCTATCTTTGTTTCTTTATTTTCCATTTAATATTTTGTCATTATATTTGAAAAACTCACTTAGTTAGATCTCCAATTTCGTGTGGAAGCACTCAAATCCAAATTATTTGGTATTCAAAGCTTGTCACCAAGTGGTAATATTTGTTCTTAATTTATGTTTTCATGATTTTGAAGTTTTTGGGAAATTTGAAGTTTTGGGTTAATTTATTGAAACTTGATCTTTTTTTGTTGAGTTGCTAATTGATTATAAGTGTTATAATATGTATGAAAAGATTTAATTTGATGATTATTTGCTTCATTTGGTGTGAAATTCGAAATCTAGAGTTGCTGGAAAAATAAATTTTTGCAAAAAAAAATATATGCATTTCATCATCTTCACTTACAACTCTCTTTGAATCAAAATTTCATTTACAAATTTGTTTTTGATATTATTTCTTCATACGTGTCTGATTCTAGAAATTCAAAAGTCTAAATTGGTTAGAAATATGAGAAGATTAACCTGAAAAGATAATATCTGCGAAAAAGTGATTCTGGACAAAAACACTTTGATACATCAATCATTATTGTCTTTATTAGGTACTGTAATTTTTATCTTAGTACTTTATCTCTCACATATATGTCAATTCATATATTTAGATCACTTAGTTATTTAGTTATAATCTTTGTTATTTCTTTGATAATCTACTTGAGTGTGTCTCCATTTACTTAGTTATTCTTGTTTATCATTTTAAATTCTCTTAGTTTTGTCTTTGAGTTTTCCATCTTGAAACTCTTGTGTTGATAGTTTTTGTAGACTTGTTACATTGTGTCTGAATTCTTGTTTGAGTTCTTTTTAAGAATTTGAAAGAGGAGTTTAAGTGGAAAAAAAAAGAGAGTGCACATCATTAAAAAAAAATCATCATTGAGTGATATACACTCTTGAGTGTAAACACTTAGTGAGTGGTGAGGGTGTTATTTTTATTTTCTTAATGTGCTCTTGTCATTTACTTGATTATTGTGGTACTTTTTGTTAACATCATGAGTGGAAGTGAACTAAATCTCCCTTCTCCTATAACCGTTTTTCTTAAGGATCATTTTACAAAAATTTGGAATACTCAAATAAATGCCTTAAGAGAAGAGTTTATGAATCAAAGAGATAGGAGATCTCATCGTGGAAGATCTTTTCAAAATGAAAATGGGTTCAAAATCGAGGGAAAAAGTATACATAGATTTCATGAGGAGAGAAGAAAATATAAAGGTTGTGACGAGAAGGAAATGAAGCATGAAAAGAGATTTAGAGAAAAAGAAAGACGACGAGAAGATTATGATGAGGATGAAATGAGGTATGAAAGAAAAAATAGAGAGAAAAAAAAAAAGAAGATATAGAGATTATGGTGAGGAGGAACTGATGTATGAAAGGAGAAATAGAGAAAAAGTAAGGAGACTTAGAGATTTTGACAGAGATGATATGAGGTATGCAAAAGAGAAAAACCATGTAGAATATAAAAATAAGGATCAAGAAAAAAAAAAGGTATATCATATCATGAATATATTAGAGATTTTGTATTGGATCTGAAGTATGTTGAATATCTTTATGAAAATGGATATGCATAAGAGACAAGAAAAGTAGAGAAACTAGCCTTGAGAGAGAAAAAGAAAATCAAAGAAAATAAAGAGAAAGAAGAAAAAGATAAGTTAGCCTTGAGAGAGAAAAATAAATAAAGAAAAGAAAGAAGAAGAGGAGAAATATTTAAGAGACAAAGGGCAAAAAATTGACTCCGACTATTTATCTAATTTTGATAATTATCTTGTGCAAATGCTTGCAGAAGTGTCTCTAAAAGAGGAATGTCATCAATACATTGAATTTGAAAGCAAAGACAAAGATGATGGTAAAAATGAAAGTCTCTTCAAACAATAGAGTGAAATGAATGAAACAATGTTAGTGCTTGAAGGTGATTGGTCAAAGGTTTCTCCAAACGATACTTGCAAGAAAATTATTGAGTCATCATTTGTTTGTGAGGACGAGAATGTTCATAAGCTTCAATTTGCTTTTATTCCTTTAAAATACAAAGTAACATATTGTTTGCCACAAATTTCAATCAAAAGAAGGTATATTTAGTCATGAACATCTTCATCGACGTATTCCAAATTTCCATTTGATCCTAGTGGATATGATGAGCTTGTGGTTTAGTTGGATTCTTTCTTCATGTACGGTATAATGGAGCTTAAATTTGTGGTCGAATTTCTTCAAGAAGGAGAGAATGATAAGGATCTCAAGAGCATCAAGATGATCTATATTTTAATAAATTAGGATGAACTTTATTTATTTTTATTTGGTTTGTAATAATTCTTAGTTCACTTTAATTTGAAATTCTAATAATTTTAATATAGATTTAGTTGATGTAATATGTAAGTGAAGATACTTTGCTTCCTTACATTTAGTTTATTTTAGAGAAACATTATGTAAGTCCAATATGGGCTTAGAGAATGGTGTCATTTATGATCTATTTAGGTTTAGAGATAGTTTTACTATAAATATGAATTTGTAACCCCATTGAAAGAATGTTAGAATGAATAATGAGAATTGTGAGTGAGTTAAGTCTCCTCTTTGAGTTATTGGATAAGAATTTGCTTGAATCTTATCAATGATTTCCTTATCATTGTGGCAATTCTCCATTGACTTATCAATCATCCTTGATTGTAGCACCTTCTTAATCTTCTCAACGTAATCTATATTGTTTCTTTATTTTCCCTTTTTATTTGAAAAAATCACTTGAATAGATCTTCAATTTTATTAGAAAGCACTCCAATCTAAATCAAGTCCATTGAATTCCCTTAGTTCCCTAACACTTTGACTCCAATGATGAAACATGACCACCCAAACCACGACTCATAAACTCCTTATACATCTACTTAGTACGAAGCATTCACTTAGTACAATAACAATCACTAAGTATAACTAGGGCTGAGGTCGATAAAAATTTGATCTCCATCTTGGAGTCTTTTAGAAACTCAGTTTGAGTGTCCCTCGCTCGTTGACAAAAATTTGCAATACGAAATGGAAAATAAGATTATTTTTCCAAAAAAAAATTTAAGTTAATAATTTTATCATGACTAATGGCAACCACACTAACTAAAATTAGTTAGCTAATCTCAATGAAAAATTTGCCGAATGACGATGCTTTTGTTTCGAAGAAATTTCGCAGCTAAAGTTTATCAATAATAATTATAAACAGAAAACTTTTTATCTATATCAATATATTTAATTTTCCACCGAAAAACATTATTTAACTATACCAATCAACCAAATATAAATTAAACAAATTTAATTTTTATCAAAATATGAGTTCGTTAGAAAATTAAATAACAGGTGCATTTTATCTCCTGTTACAAAAACTATAGGAAATATATGACTTCTAATGCTAAAATGATGTATATGACAATCAAATACAATTCACAAGAATTCCAATCAGTTTAACAAATACCAGTTTATTAAACAGAATATCAATCAAGGTCCCAATGAAATGATTATAGGAGAAGGTTCACAATTACATGTAACGACTAATTAATAATGCATCAAACACAGTAATTGTTCAACAGAGAATCTAGATACAAACATGTCAATTTAATCTTTCAATCAATATCAAACAGAACATGTATTCAATATTAATCAACTAAACAATTAAGAAGTAAAAGATAAGCGATAAGAGGGTGATACTCAGATATTTATACTAGTTCGGTCGTCTGTAAGACAACCTACATCCAGTCCCGAAATCAACTTGATTTAAGCCTTTCTTTTCAATAGAATCTTTCAGAGTTATTTCTTACAAATTGTCCAGCACTCCCTGCCTATCTATCTTAAGACTAAACTCTCCTGCTTCTATTGTTCACCACTGTATCCCTCAACTCACTTGGCAGACTATCCCAAGATCACAATGAAACTTCTTCTTGATGAGCCCTCTCAACCAAGAAGATAGTTACCAATTTAACTACTAGGTTTTACAAGACTTTCTTTACAAAAGAACGTAGTTTACAGAGAACATACAAGATCAACGATCTATAACAGTGACTCAATCAATTTATGAAATGCACACAATGAGTATTAGCCAAGATAGTGTTTTGTGTGATTTCAATCCTTTTTCACAAAGTACTTTTTCAGAATCTATGGGTTATGAAAAAGTGTATTCAAATGTAGTTCAAAGGTTTTCTCAAGTTTATGAGTTATGTCAAAAGTTCTATAAAAAATTCTTAGTATATTTTGAAAAAATAGATTTGAGTCAGTTTATATATGTTTCAGAAAAACACATGCAAATCGATTTACCAATCGATTTTATATAGCTTTGAAACACTCCAATTGATTGTCCAATCGATGCTCGTGTTTTTTGTTTTTCTTGAATCTTGAAAACAAATGAATCAATCGATTTGGCAATCGATTGTTTTAATACACATATCAAAAAACTTAGGCAAGTTCATATCAGCATCGATTGCTCAATCGATTTGGAATGTTTTGTTCAAACAACGAGATCAAAACAATCGATTATGCAGTCGACTGATATTCCATCATAATCGATTTGACAATTGGTATGTAACTGAAAACAATTACTCCAATCGATTTGTCAATCGATTGAACTGAACATAGGGACTCCAGTATTTTGCACTAATCGATTCGTCAATCGATTTGCTTTATCCCAGTACTTCAGCTGTTTTATTTCAATCGATTTACCAATCGATTTGAATTGTTACAAGGACTTAGCTATTTTGAAAACACTGATTTGCCAATCGACTAGGAACTTGGTTTCTGATATATGATTAAACATTTTAAAAACCTAATTGATTTGCCAATCGATTAGTCTATATCTTGCAAGTCAAGAAACAAAAATCAATTTATGTCTCAATCGATTTGATTTATCACAGAGCTTCAGACTTGTAAAAACTTTTGCCCAATCGATTTGGCTTAGAACCTGGTTGTCTCTGTGACTGTCTCAATCGATTTATCAATTGATGTTCCAATCGATTGGTATGTTACAGAGGTCAAGTCTGATACAAATTAAGCTCGAAATTGATTTGCTAATCGATTTGCAAGGATTTTGGCCTGCCACTATAACTCACACAATCGATTTCTCAATTGATTAGTCAATCGATTTGGTTACTTAGTTCAATTTAAAAACACATTTTAACTTGGCAAATGCTAATGCATGAAAACATATTTGACAAGTCTAAAACCTAATTAACACAATCACTAATGACACTTAAGCACAGTTGCGTCTTTGTCCAACAATCTCAACTTTATGCTTGATTCCTTACGTTCCAAGCTTTGTGTCCATATGTTTAGTGTTTGTGTGGTTCTTCCTGAAATGCAACTTGGTTCAAACAGTTAGCTCAATTAAAAGATATTGTATGTTTGTTAAGTATGTCAAAACCATAATCAGGGGAACTTATGTCCAACAAAAACAATCAAATTGGTATGTGTCTTTTATATTTGAATCATGCATAGAGTCTTGCATTGGCGTTCACACTAACTGCATTTTCATTTTTTGTGTTAATTGATATATGTGAAAGTGTTGATTGGTTATTGATGCGATGTGTTTGTGAATATTTTCTTAAAATGATAAGGATTCACTTTATGAATAATTGACTTGATTTTCTTAGTTGTATCTTTGGCCTTTGATGAAAAGGTAATTCGTGCTCTGTGTTGTGATATTTATTTGGTTATTTAATTTTGTTGAAAAGATATATAATATTTTTAAAATTAAGATTTTATGCATGTGTTTGTAATAATGATTATAACTAGTTTCTTTTTAACAAAGCCATAATAAATGATTTTCCTAGAGCCAAACTAATACAAAAGTTAAAAAGTTATCATTCCTTTAAAAATAGAATATTCAAATTCTTTATAAAGTTCAATATATTTTTAGCAAAGGGTTTTGTAAAATTGTCTTCCCATCGGTAGTCGTGTCCACAAATTTAATATCTTAAATACCCTCTTAAATATAGTCTCTTATAAAACGATATTTAATCTCTATATATTTTGTTGTACAGTGTAAAAAAAGAATTTTTAGTTAAGCAAATAGCAGAATTTTTTATCCATAAGAGTAATGTGCTACAACATGAGTTGAAATGTATTTTTCTCCTGCAATGGATAGCACATATATTTTATATTAGTTCACAACAAATTGTTGCTACATCTAGTCCTTCCCTTACAAAGATATTTTGTCTCAGTATAGTCGAGGACTTAATCCATTATTTCCATAAATAGCATTCAAGTATTCTATACTCTGCCTCTTTAAGCTTTAAGTATTTTTGGTAGTCTCTCCAGGTTGTCGTCCTCATAACCTTCTTCAACTTTCTAGCATCCCGCCATTAAGGTTCATGAGAGTCGTTGTACCATTTCAAGTACCTCATATGGGTGAGTGCGTTGTTTCCACTATTGAGTAGATTTACATTAATTCTAGTTGACGTCTGGTTTGACACAGACTTTGTTTCTAAAATTATAACTCTCATTGAATGGATATTACATAACAAGTCCTATATTAGTACAAGTGTGTGAGAACACTTTGACTGATTTACATCATTTCAAACAACTTTTTATTGAGGGAATATTTCACTCATTCTTTTATGTTAATGTGTTCTTGGCTTTCTCATATTTTATTCTAAACGTGTAGCCTTTTACATTTTATACTCTCTAATCCGCTATCGCACACTGGTCAAATACAATTGATAAAATGTAAATAGAGGTAATAACTCGAGTCATTTTGCAAGAACTTCTGATATAATAATATTAGCCAAATTGAAAGTTGAAATTAGAAATAGGTTTTTTTTTATATTTTTGTTTTAACAGATGAGCAAAACAATTAATCCATTTATTCGAGTTTCATACCTATCACATATTCTATCAATGAGTGCAATTTCTAATTTATGATTTTATTATTACTTGACTATAGAATTGATCAAACAAGCGTAATCAATCTTATCTGAATTTGGTTTCTTTGGCTGGATTAAGCATCACAATCATCAACATATTACAATTAACGATTAAGCGTCACGAAATTATAATTCATTTAAATTAGAAAGAAAAATCAAATTATGTCAAATGAATTTAATCGATCCTATTGAAATTCAATTTAAGCAATTAAAATATAAATATAATCAAATAAACAGAGATAGAATCATGAATCAAAATTGACAGTGTAACCTGAATCTCAAGGTGTTGATGAAACTCTGAACTCGTAGATTAATCTTATAAAAGTAGTCTTCCATGAAATTAAAATAAAAAGTGTTTAATTCTTGTAGCAATCTGAATCCTAAAATTTCATCCTTGTAAACAAAAGAAAACTTCTGATATATAGTACTCGATTTTTGGGATTTAGAGTTTAAAAACAAGTGGTCCACTACTTAAAATTATTACAGAAGTCCATATTACAAAAAACTGCAACTTAGGCCCAGTAAAGTTCGGCATTGGGCTTTTTATTCCAGCACAAAGGTTGTAGCTCTGATTTTTAGCTTTCCAACACCTGCTCGTATGCGCCAACACAAAGGTTGTAACTCAAGTTATGGTCTACAGAGCGAGCAAGGGACTAAGTGTTTTCATAAAATTATAATTCAATTTCGACCAAAAGTTTAGAAACAAGGTAAAAAATTATTCTAGTTATAAAGAGATTTTAAAATACCAAATTAAAAAACTAGAAACATGTGCTCAAATGCTTTGATCACTCTCACATATAATGGACTAAGTGATTTCTTCTAAAAAAGAGAGATGAAGTGTCTGTTGATAATATTACTGTTGGAAATCTTTAATCACCATTTAAGGCATATTAGTCTTTCATATGTATCCATATATATTTTCATGAATAATTTTGTGTATCTTGGTATAGGGATATGGAAGTAGAGGATACTATTATCAGAGTACGTAACATAGACCATCATCAGACAAAATAGCTTCAGGGTGATTAGAAGATCCGTGAAGCTTTGTCTTCTTAGAACAATGACTTTTATCCAATCATTGACTATCATCAATGCATTGACTTCTTCAAATCGTTGACTTCTTTAGAGTGTTGCCTTTTATTTGGAGTGTTAACTCTTCTCCAAAGCATTGAATTTTTCCATAGGATACACAATAGATCATATTCAGACGCTTGGTGTGATTATTAGAGGCAATCACTTATTTGTCACTCTTATCACATGCAGACGAGCAATTGCTTGTTGAATTCATCATAGTCAAACGATCACATGCAGATTGTATTCATTTGAGGCACACAATCCAAAACACATTTGTGTTCATTAGAGGTAACTGGAACATAACATATATGCGTTCATTAGAGGCAGTTAAATAAGGCATTGCTTGGGTTTCTAGAGGCAACTAAGACACAACCTCGCTCTCATCACAAGAGTTAATCAAAGCTTGCTTATTTTTCTAGAGTCAACTAGAGCTTATTGAAGGTGCAAACACGAGAATGAGAGTTGAATTGTGTTTGACAAAGTTGACAACTTTTTACTAATTTGAAGAAGGCTGATTGATTTTTATGAATAACTTGGATAAGAACCAATCAGATTTGGAGGTAGCAAACAATGAAAGTGTAAATAATTTGACTCATAGATTTATTCTAGTTCACCACTAACTTGGCTACATCTAGTCCCCTCATTCAAAAAGCTTTAATTCATTGAGTCAATTACCTAAAATTACAAAACACTTGACCCTCGAAGTCAGTCTTCCCAAATAGCCTGACAAGCCCAAACTTTTGAGGAACTAACCACGTTGACCCAACAAGTCAAGTCTTCTCCTAACAACCTGACAACCCCATATTGAAGAAGGAACTAAACCACTATCGGGTTGGATACAAAAGATTGGAATTTGAGTAGTTTGTTTCTAACAAAGTTGATAATAATAATAATAATAATAATAATAATAATAATAATAATAATAATAATAATAACAACAATAATAATAATAACTCTCACACTTTAAAAAAATAAATTTGAAATTTTCAGCTTGAGCTCTTCTACTCTTTTCTATTTTTTTTTGTTTTGTTATGATTTTCTTATTCAGTCTTGAGTATCTATTTATAGTTAAAATTTAGTCTTCAATTTAGTCATTGTTTAATTCTAAATTGTATCTTGTTCATATTGAGTTTGTAAATTCTTTAGATTGATTATGTTTCTATTTTGTTTAAATTGAGTTTATAAATTCTTCAGATTGATTCTTCTCATATCTTATTGTAGATAAATATTCAAATCTTGTCAATATCTTCTTTTCAACTTGGTCAAAGATTTTCTTCAATTATAAATATGAATCAAATCTTATTTTAGATTTTTATCAATTATAAATATGAATCAAATCTTATTATCTGTAATTTACTTGTAATTTATACAACGTTAAAATGGATGGTCATTAATATAAGTTTTGTCTTCTAACTTAATTTGCACACTCAACACACACAATTAGGAAGATAATTGTTCTTTATTTATTTGTTTTTGTTATCATCAAAACACCAATAAGAGAATTGTAACTAAGACCACTTTTGCACTAACGTAAATCCTTGAGAGTGAAGGGACTGACTGTAGCTATCATGTTGATGGTGAACCAGAATACACTAATTCGTTTTCTTCTTATTATTTGTTTTTACTTTTAACATCACTATTTTATAATATGTTTTAATAATTTTATTTTTAAAAACAAAACACAATTCATACACCCCATTTCTTGTGTTTTCTTGTTAGAATACAAACCCTACAACCTTATGCTCTTTAATTCATGCCAATTACATGATGAATAACCAAAGGCGGAAGCATACCTGTGGGAATTGCCATTGATGAAATCCTGGGATGATGATGATAAAGCCAATGGGTTGGGTGATCTTCCTCAGCAAAACACCCTGAAGACTTTGCTCTCTTGATGGGGATAGAGAGAACCAAAGAGTTTTCTCCTTAGGGTTTGTGAAACTGAATAGTCTTGTTGTGTTTGCCTTGGGGACCACTACCCCTATATATAACTATTATTAGGTTATATCCCAAATTGCAGTATTACTAATTCAGCCCTTCATTAAATTAGAAACCGCCTGGTATCTACACTATTAATTTTCATAATTATTATGCTCTTTAGCCATAAACTATTATATATTATTTGACCCCTAGTTTATTGGTTAATTATATAATGACCCTAACACACTTTATTAATTAATTACATATGTGACCCATAAATCTTACAATCTCCCACTGGTCACACATGTATCCTTAGGAGTGTGTTAGACTTTATGACATCAAAAAATGTCATTATAATTACCTTGAGCCTAATCCAAATTGTCTCGTCCATTAATCGTATCAGCACATGGAATCAAAGAGGCTTTCGTCATAATAAGCATAACTAAACCCATCAATGATCACCCGCACTGACACAACTAAATGAGAAAGACCCATTATGAAAAGTGTAGCATGAAAATTACATGAAGTTGGTCAATGCATGTCAATTTTCAACTGGTCCTACTTTACCGAATGAGATCGAACCATAACTCAAATGTACAAAGTAACCAAAACTGAATATTTTAATCTTTATTTCTGATCAGAAAATCCAAATACAATGTATTTGTATTTTACAATTAAACATAAAACATAAATTACATAATGGACGAAACTCCCACTAAAATCAAGATCCCTCAAACTGTAGCACACCCATGTGAGCAGTATGCTCATGAAAGACCTTGGGTGGTAGACCATTAGTGAGTGGATCCGCAATCATGGAATTTGTCCTTAAGTGTTCTATGGATATCTGTCCACTTTGTACCTTCTCTTTAACAACTAGGAACTTAATGTCAATGTGCTTTGACTTGGTTGAGCTCCTATTATTGTTAGAATACAGGACTGCTGATCTATTGTCACAATACAACTTGAGTGGTCTTTCAATCCCTTCAACTATTTTTAGCCCCGTGACAAAATTTCTCAGCCAAATGCCCTGGTCAGATGCCTCATGAATTACTACTAATTCTGTTGCCATGGTTGATGAAGCGGTAAGACCTTGCTTGGCACTACGCCAAGAAACTGCTCCACTAGCTAACAGAAAGACATAGCCTGAAGTTGATCTTAAGCTGTCTTGGCATCCCGCAAAATCCGAGTCAGAATACCTAGTGATCTCTAACTAGTCTGACCCCCTATATGTGAGCATGTAGTTTCTTGTTCTTTTCAAACATCTCATGACCCTCTTGGCTGCTTTCCAATGGTCAAGACCTGGATTGCTTAAATATCTGCCTAAAATCCCTACTATGAACGCTATGTCTGGACGCGTACATACTTGGGCATACATAAGACTCCCTACAGCTGAAGCATAAGGGATCTTTTGCATTTCTTGAATTTTCAAACTTCCCTTAGGGCACTGTTTGAGACTAAATTTGTCTCCCTTAGCAACTAGGGTGTCCCCTGGTTTGCAATCCTGTAACCCAAACCTTTTGAGAACCTTATCGATATAACTCTTTTGTGACAATCCAAGAATACCTCGAGATCTGTCTCGATGTATCTGAATTCCTAATACAAAAGAGGCGTCACCAAGATCTTTCATCTCAAAATGCTTTGATAGAAATTTCTTAGTTTCGTGCAACATGCCTATATCGTTAGTGGCAAGCAGTATGTCATCAACATACAAGACCAGGAAAATATGTCTGCTCCCACTGAACTTATGATACACACAATCATCAACTGTATTTATCTCAAAACCAAATGAGAGAATTACTTGATGAAATTTATGGTACCATTGACGAGAAGCTTGTTTTAGCCCATAAATGGATTTTCTTAGTTTGCACACCATATTCTTTGGGTCTCCCAATACAAAGTTTTCTGGCTGCACCATATAGATCGTCTCATCAATGTCGCCATTGAGAAACGCTGTCTTTACATCCATTTGATGAAGCTCCAAATCAAAGTGAGCAACAAGAGCCATGATTATTCTTAAAGAGTCCTTTGATGAAACCGGAGAGAAAGTCTCTTTATAATCAATCCCTTCCTTTTGAGTATAGCCTTTAGCTACAAGACGTGCATTATATCTCTCCACATTACCATTGGAATCCCGCTTGGTTTTAAAAATCCATTTGCAACCAATGGGTTTCACTCCTTCAGGTAATGAGATAAGTTCCCAAACTGAATTGTCTTGCATAGACTTATACTCCTCATTCATTGCTTCGATCCACTTATCTGAATGGGAATCTTGCATGGCTTGATGAAAGTTGACCGGATCGTCTTCCGTCATGCCAACATTTTCCTCTACTTCATTGATAAATACTACATAATCATCCGAAATAGCATTTTTCCTTTCTCTAGTGGATCTCCGCAATGGAGCTGGCTCTTGAGGCCCTTGTTCTTGAGGATCTTGAATTTGATCTAGATTTTGTTCTTCCTGAACAACCAGATCATTTTGAGTTTGTTCAATAATGGGAAAGTCAACTGGTGGAAGAATCAGTTCTGGAATTGTTACTGATTCTTCCTCAAAGACAAAATCTTTAACCTTAATCTTCCCCCCAAACTCAATATCCTCAAAGAACGTTGTCGTTCCCGTCTCAAAAATTGTTCTCAAATTAGGATCATAAAATTTATAGCCCCTTGATTTTTCTGAGTACCCTATAAAATAGCTGCTAATTGTTCGGGGTTCAAATTTCTTTTCATTCGGCCTATAAGGCCTTGCCTCAGCTGAACATCCCCAAACATGAAGGTGCTTCAGACTAGGCTTACGCCCAATCCAAAGCTCATAAGGTGTTTTAGTCGCTGCCTTAGTTGGTACTCTATTAAGAATGTATGCTGCTGTTTTTTTAATGCCTCTCCCCAGAGTGACTCTGGCAAGGTGGAATGATTAATCATACTCCTTACCATATCCTTAAGAGTCATGTTTCATCTTTCAGCTACACCATTCATGTTGGGTGACCCCGGCATAGTGTATTGGGGGACGATTCCACATTCCTCTAGGTATTTGGCAAATGGTCCCGGACGTTGTTCACCTGAACCGTCATATTTGCCGTAGTATTCACCACCACGATCATATTTGACCTTTTTAATTCTCTTATTAAGTTGATTCTCAACTTCTGCCTTAAAGGATTTGAACACGTCTATTTATTGGGACTTTTCGTGAATTAGGTAAAGGTAGGCATATCAAGAATAATCGTCTATGAATGATATAAAATATTGTTGACCATTCTAAGAAGGAGTTGGAAATGACTCATAGATGTCCGTATGTATCAATTCTAAGACGTCTGTAGCTCTATATAATAAAGAACGAAACTTAGAAACTCACATTATAGGAAAATAAATCAATAAATAAATAAATACATATGTTCAAATTATGGAATTTAACCCATCTCAAGATACCCAGTGCACCATTGGTGTCAAGTCTTTGGACAGTAACACCAACTGCTAGTGGTACTCTTGTTGCAACGATCAACTATTGACAATAAGACATGTCAAACAATAAACCTTCCTTTGGGCCGATTTACTGCTCACATGTATACCAAATAATTGTCACACATTTATCATTGCAGGTGTACATTTGATTCTGCCAAATATTAACCTTCCTTTGGGCCAATCAATACCCGCATGAATAAACATATACACAGCCATTTGACACTCTTCACGAGCAATTTAGACAAGAGAGGTCACTTTGGCGACATCAAGTTTCAATTAACTCATTCAAAATGTCAAACTTGACTTGAACACATATTTATTATATCTAAATAAAACAATATTTAAAAAAAAAATATTGTTCACTAATATAAACTGTGTTTCATTAGTATTTGATAATTATTGTTTTATCAAAAGAAAAAAATGATAATTATCAACAAAAAAAAAAATTGAACAACACAAATAATGTATCCAATTCTCGTTCATGTAATCACCAAACATCAGATCAAAAGGACAGACTACTGAGCAGCATATAAAGCAGTATCCATAATTCTCATCAAATAAAGGAGAATAGTTGGTATAGCTGTTACATACCAGACATTGATTCGTCAGAGTCAGTCACGACAATTAAATTAAATTAAACTCATAATAATTAAGCCAAAGAGTAAACAAATACTTTTTATTTGTCTTTTATTTTCATAACTGCCAAAAGCTTTGCAATAGTACATTTAAAAGTTGCATGGAACTTTATGTTGGATAAAATCCCCTGTATAAATCTGTAGCACTCTAGATATATTTTTCAAGAAAAGAACAGGAGAAAGAGATCTGGAACACATCAAAGGCCCTCTTCTGGTTAAGAAAATTTTTATTTATAAAAAGAAACTTTCATTTTATGTGAAAATTTGATTAGTCTTTTCTATTGCAGTTTTAGAACTCTTTGCCTGTGATGGACCTTAATGCCTTCCATATTTGCTAAATATAAAATATTGGCCTTAGATAGAAGTCTTGTCCAAGCTGAATGAGGTAAATTGAAGAAGAAGAAAAAAACGTGTACTCCTCATTTGTCTCTTGATGAAGCCACAAATGCTAAAAATATGGCACACTATGCGCGTGTCATGGTAGATGTTGCGATATCTTCGTGAAAAAGTTTTAGTTGAAAGAGAGGGATTTGCATTATTTGTGTGTGCGAGAGGTTATCTTACATGTGAAGAAAGTCAAGCTATATAGGCCATAGCATTGATAATTATCGAAGAAGAAAACAGGCAAAACTAAACCCAAGGAAATTTTAAAGAAAGACAAAAAGCCTAAACATTATGCGGCTGGTAAAAAGTTTAAAGCCAGAAAGGTCAACGATGATCTTGAATCCGCACATCATAAAGAAAAGGATGACTTGTACAAAACCCGTTCTAAAACGGATAACAAAAATCAATCCTACTGAAGCTGCTTTATTGGAATATTAGAGGAATGGGAAACCTTGTGACAAGGTTGGTTCTTAAAAATCTTTGTTTGCAACACAACCTAGATTTTCTTTTTATTGTTGAGCTTATGATTCATAATGGTAATTTGCATCCTAATTTTCTAAGACATTTGAGATTAAGGAAATTCTTCTTCAATATTAGAAGTCACAATCTTCCCAACCTATGCTAGCACGTCGCATGTGAATCGTAGAAAGCTTTGGTATGAGCTTAAATCTCTTCAGCAAGGGTGATTTCAATGCAATTCTTGGACCACATGAAGAAAAAAAGTGGCAATCCTCTACCTAACGAAACCTCATGTGATGAGTTTAGATGTTGGTCTAACATGAATCATTTTATTCATTTAGACACCATTGGGGTTCAAACACTTGGAGCAATGCACATAAGTATCCCTGGTTATATCAATTTCACAAGTCTATTAATTATAAGTCACAACTTACATGTTAGAAGCGTCAAAAGTTTTTTAGTTTAAAAGGTATCAAAAAGAAAAGTCTCAAAAATTAAAATCTCTTAAAATTTTGTGGGCATATGGACCCACCTTTTTAAAAAAATCAATATTTTTTTGAAATAGAAGTTCAAAAATTTGTTTTAATTTTTTTCTGAGAAATATATTTTTTGATAAAAAGATTTACAATTTTTTTTTAAATTTTTCTCTAAATTTATTTGACTCAAGAAAAATAATTTTTTGATTTTGTTCACAAAATTTTTTTAGAAAAAAATATTTTAGATTTTTTTTGAGAAATTTTTTCGATACTTTTTCGAGAAAAAAAAATATCTCAATTAACAAAACATTTGACCTATAAGCCCCTCGGTTAAGTCCACTAAAATAATAAGTCGGAGCCTTAAAAATTTATTTCAACAGGACCTATATTAAAGGCTTAGTATCGGATTTTTATAAATAACTCGAGACTTTAGGACTTTTGTGAGAGCTCTATCTACGATGCTCAATGGCTTGATGTATATAACTATCCAATGATATTTAACGCGAATAATGAGGTAACTACTTTTCCTTCTTCCTTTAAATTTCAAAGCATGTGGATTAATAATGTTGACTGTAGAAGATTTATCACTGATCATTATAAGGAAACTATTATAGGATGTCCATGTTTATTTTGTCTAATAACTTTAGATATCTCAAAGCTAAATTAAAAGTTTTCGAATAAGGATGTTTATTGTGATATTAATCACAACGTTAGAAGAGCCATTGAAGTCATGGATTCAATCCAACAAAGACTGGGTGGTGAGTACTTTGATGCTCTAGATTTGGAAGAGAGGAAGGCTCAAATTGAGCTTGATAAAGCAGTTTCTTTTTAAAGAAAAAATATAAAGTTGTTTCTTATGGTATGGCTGCATAGACACGGAGAATCTTATCACTCTTTTCTTGGTATAAATTGTGCTCTTCTTTGGAGTGTGGTGGATTAGGCCTCATAAGTATTGTGAAGATCAATAAAGAAAGTGGTCTTAAGGTGTGGTGGAACGTCTTAACTAAGAATAATCAAATTGTAAGAGTTCTTAGAAGCAGATTCTTCGTCAACAAGCGACATGTTACTTACTAGTTACATAAATTCCTCCATTTGGTCGGGTTTACAAAATATGTTTGATAGTGGCACAAATATTAACTTCTAGTCTGATAAGTGGCTCCAAAATAGAATATTTGATGTGTTTAATCTTGACATTTTTTTTTTATCAAAGCTCAACTCCACTATGGTAGATTATATTAGACATGGTAAATGGTATTTTCCATGTATAATGCAGCAAAGAATTACTCATTTATGTGATGACATCCAAAAAATGATTATCCCAACTAGTTCAACTCCTAATACTAGAGTTTGGGATCACTCCCAATTTGGAAAGCTTGAATTTAAAGGTGTATATAATAGATTATCAACATCCTTCAATAATTCATTTGGTCTCATTGTACTCCTCCTGCCATGTCTTTGCTTTTATGGAGAGATTTTTGTAATGTGGTAGATATTGAGGATAATTTGAGGAAGAGAGGATTGGTTATGGTTTCTTGTTGTTGCTTGTGTGGCAAACATTATGAGTCAGCTAACCACATTTCTATTTAGTGTGATTTTGCAGGTATTTATGGAATTGGTTTGCTAATGTATTGCAGGTGCAACCAAATTATAGTTCCTCTAATGAGATTCTCAATTTTTGCAACCAGAATTGGATTAAACAAACCAAAGATCTTATTCTTTTATCACAAACATTATTTGGATGATATCGAAGTGCATGAATCTTATTAGCATCATAAGATGTGAGGTATCTTTGTCAGCTAATCACTCCAGAGGTAGCATGTATTCGTCAATTTGTGAGTTTCAAATTTGTAAAGATTTTGATGTTAAATGTCACCCTTTATCGGCTCACAAAATAATTTTAACATAATTGGTATTGTCCTCTTTTATCTTGGGTGATATGTAACACTTATGGCACGTCTAGAGGTTGTCCTTGGCTTTCAACATGTGGAGGAATTTTAAGAGATCGTGATGGAAATTTTATTGGTGGTTTCTTTGAGTCCTTAGGAATCGTTATTGTTTTACAAGTTACAAGTGTATAATAAAATGAAGAGAGAAAAACACAATAAAGGTGTGTATGACTTGTTTTTATAAGGTTTTAAAAACTTTTAAATGACTGATAAAACAATAAATGTGATAAAGCAACAACAGGTAGAAAGATAAAGAAAAGAAACACAAGCCCATTTATCATGGTTCACAACAAACACACTAGCTATATTCATTTCCTTCAATTTGAATGATGTAATCCACTAGTCACCAAAAGTATCACATGTCCATTGAACACCTTATAGTCAGACTAAATGTGTTGAAGTCTTCTCAACCTTCTAAATTAGTATGGTCAAACTGTTGAGGATAGCAGCCACTGCCGGCCAAGTTATAAACAGTGTTTAAAATAGATTTTTGAAAAATTCCCACACGAGAATGTTTACAAAGTATGTTCACATAATATATTTTAGGTTTCTCAGCACTTATAGCTAATACAAGAATTTTCACGAGTTATTATATCTGACGGCAGTAGGTTTTTCATTTATTTGTTGCAATGACAATCCCAAGTCCTTTTATAGAAAACCTTTGAGTCCATTAAGGTTTCTAATCGTTGTTGTGATTGTATAAAATCAACATGTGAAATAATGACTTGTATCAAATCTTCAAAGATCTTAAATCAACATTAAAAATTTGTCTAAATCTGTCTTCGTAATTTATTTGGTGTATCTTGATGGAAGCGGAAGGAAAATCAGAGGATGACATTTTTAGATGATGTAATGTGCTTTTTAAGTCAAACGGTAAGTCCATAATGAGAAGCATAGGATGTTAGAATGATGAATTCTCATCAAAGCATTGACTTTATTTGAGTGTTGACTTTATCATAGTATTGATTTGAAGCATATCGTCAACAGTTTACCAAATTTATCAGACGCAAAAATCATCAAAGTAAGCGTGTAATTAGATTCATTAGAGGTGTATTTAACAGAGTCATACATTGCTTCAACAAATTCTTCAGAGCATTGCATTGATTTCTTTGTTTATCTTTTCATCAAATGATGCAGCATAAAGACTTTAAAGTTCACGACAAGGATCTCCACTTTTAAACAAATTTATCAGCACAATAAATTTATTCCCACAAAATAATTTGTGTTATCATCAAAACAATTAAAGATCATTGTTCTTCAAACCAACTTGCTTTTATCATAGAACATGCATCTAACAATGGTTGGACTAATATTTGACTTGAATGTGACTTCTTTTTTACTATTCAAGCTTTTAGTAATTGTTCTTTAGTTCCTTGGAGCTTACATAAACGATGGACTAACTATCTCAATATCATTCGAGGAATTCGTTTTTGAGTCTCTCATATCTTTAGGGAAGGCAATGGTTGTGTGGAAAAATTGGTTGATCATGGTTTCTAAATTAATAGTGTGGTGTGGTAGGATCTCATTCTAGTTGTCATCGCTGATGGTTTTGCTCGTAACAAGAATGGTCTTCCTTTTTTCAATTTTGTTGATTTCCTTTTTGGAATTGTTTTACTTAGTGATCTTAGAATTTGGCTTTCTCATTATTTGTTATGTCACTCTCCACTCTTTTTTCCTTCTTCAAGTTTTATCTCCTTGAAGTTTTACTAATAAGGTTTTTAATAAGACAAATGTTGTTGGTCCTTTGGATTGTACCCATGGGGTTTGGCATAATCCCCTCCAACTATCTTTGTCATTATTTATTTAAAATATTTATAGAAGTGTTGCAAATGATAAGTGGTGGATGTGGGGTGCCAACATAGTTGTAATGTCATCTCCACCATGTGCTACTTTTGCACTCAGAATTTGATACTTGTCTATAAAAATAAAGTTTAATTAATTAGTAATTAATGGTAACTTAAAATCGACGAAGATAGTGTATTATTATTATTATTATTATTATTATTATTATTATTATTATTATTAAACCAATATTCCTTTCTTATATTGATAATAGATATTTATATGCTATGAATACAAACTATATAAAAATAAAGAAATTAATTTATGTCCTTCTATTTATTAGGAAATAGTTTTGGCTTTTTGTGCATCAAATATGAGTTGTCTATTTTTTTTTAACAACCAAATATGTGTTGTCCATTCGAACATGAGACAATATCATCCATTATATTTTAAATATATACACTAACAGCACAAATATATTATACATATGATATGATTGATTGTTATTAGTTAATTTAATTGTTATTGACTATTACTGTGAAAAGTTATATACTATAAATACGTCACTATTTATGAACTATCTATTTATGAACATACTTCATAAATAGTTATAATTAGTTGACATAGCTTTATATTAAAAGTAAAATATTTTTGAACATAACTTTATAATAAAAGTTAGATAGTTTTGATAATTTATTAATTAGTTGACATTTTAAAAACTTTTTTTACTAATAATATATAAATATAAGAATTAAATTTTTTAATATTCATACTTAACTCAGTTTTATTAACATATTTAGAGCTAGAATCGAATACTTACCTCGTCTAGTGCTATGTCCGGGGTTTTACGCAGTATAACACGAATTAAGTTACATAATCATAGTTTATTATTAAGGATTGGCTCATTCATGCATTAGCTCAATTTAAATGAATACCTTTTTTAAATATTTTTTAGAATGACTTGTTTATAAGAGGTTGGCAAATTAATTCACGCACGAAAGTGAATGTAAAATGGATATCTGTTATAAAAAAGTTCAAACTTTTAAAATATATTCAAATATGTTTTTGTCTTTATAAAAATAATTTATTTTACTTTTAGTTATTGTAATTTTTTATTTATATTCTTGTAAATTCTGACAAGTCTTAAAAATAAAATTTATGAACCATTTTTAATAAAAATATAATTAATTTTAGATAAAATAACACAAAATAATTTATAATTGTTGTTGACTAGATAATATTTAAAATTAAAACTTAATTTATTAATTCATTGAATCATTTAATTAAAAATTTAAAGTCAATTAATCATTGTTGACTAATTAATTGTTATGTATTTAAATAATAATAATAAATGTAAAAATATTGATAAATAGAGCTTTAAGTATGGAATTTTTCATTTTTCACGCTTAGAGTTTACGCGTGAGTCTTACCCTAAATTTATTTTTCAAGTCATAGGATTAGTGTCAACTTATATTTTCTTACTATAAAAGAAAAAACATAATATGTGTTGTAAGTTTATTTTTTTCAGTGAGAGTACTCCTTTGAAATAATATTTTAGTTTTATTGTAATTTTAATTCTTTATTTTTATTAATTCACGAAATTGATCACTTTATTTAAAAATCGATAATTATGATTTATTTATCTGATTTTTTAATTAAAAAATAACAATATGATATATTTTAAATATCGTGTCATATGATATGATGAATGATATATGAATAATTAATGTATCTAAGTGATTCTATATCATTAAAGTATATCTTATGTTATTTAAAATATATAAATTTATAATATTTTAGTTTAAAAATTTGAGAAAAACAAAAACTATCGACTTTTAAAATAAAAGGACCACTTTTATAAATAATAAAATAGAGATACCAAAATTACAATAAAATCTAATATTTTTATGACAAAAAAAATTAAATTATATAATATAAAATTTCAATCAACTGTATTATTTTTTTGACCGCAACCAACTATATTATAAAATACGATAAAATTTCAGACTAAGTAAAAAAAAGAATAACTATAGTTCTCTCTCTTTTAGTTTAGTTACAACCGAAAACAAAATCTTGTATAAGAAAATAAGTTGAAATCTGTGTTATTAGTATTACCACCACCATTGTCTAAACAAGAATTAAAATTTACTACTACCCCCTACGCCTATTTTTAACCGAGGTATCCACTAATCACTCGCGACACACGAGTAATCAGCGCCACATTACGTTAATGAATTACTACATTTAAAAAACTCACTAATTATTCATCTCAAGCCATGCCATTGTTGTTTCTCGTTATATAAAGACCAATTCAATTCGCAATTCTTTTGGATCCGTGATCCTTCTTCTTTACATTTCTACTTGACTTTTCAAACGCTACGCTTTTACTCTCCCTTTTCTTCTCTGTATGTTCCAAACCCTAACTAGTTTTCAATCTTCTTTCTTCATAGTTATTCAATCTTTCTTTTATTATTCTGATTCTTCCCTATAATAACTACGATCCACGATCTTAAATCTTGTACCTATTTTCTGCCATCTGAGTTTATTTATTTATTTTCATTTTTTGATTCTTTTCTTTTTTTTTGCTAATGTTAACGAGCTTGATGCAGGTTTTTCTGTTGATTGTTTTAAATGGCGTTCTTTAGAAGCATTTCTGCGCTTTCTAAGCTTCGATCTCACGTGGTAATTACTGTTATTAGAACTTGCAATTTTTTGTTTAGCATTTTTTCCTTTTGTTTATTTTTTTGAGCAATTTATTTGTTGTTTGATTGTTTAATTTGTTTTTGTAACTTGATTATTATTTTTTATGGCAGGGTCAACAATCTAGTCTCGCCAATTCAGTTAGATGGCTCCAAACTCAGAGCTCCAGTAACACTGTACTCTCTCTCTCTCTCTCTTTTTATCTCTCTCATTATCAATGAATGTAACACTGGACCTTATTAGATGCAGTGTGTTTTCTGAGGATGGTATTGTTATTATGTGTAGTTTGGAACTGTATATAGTAGTTTAGCTTGTGTTTGATTAACTTTGGAGGAGATCTAAAATTGATGTATGAGATTGCTTGTATGCCTTGAATTTGTCTATGTTGACTTTTTTTCTGACAGTGGTTCTTTTTTCTGTTTTGTTAGGATCTTTATACTGAGATGAAGGAGCTAGTTCCAGAGTATCAGGTTTGTCTGCAATTTTAAGTTTTGGTAGCGGTGCTTTTTGTATTTGATGAGTTAATGCATGATCTATGCTGCTTTCACTGGGTTTAATGTAAATTTTGTGTTTTGTTTTCCTTCAATTGCATAATAGTTCAATTCTCCCTCTGAATCATGATATAACTCACGAAGTGTGGACTTTATTGTTTGGTTATTTTAATTATTTGGTTGTAATGAGTGGAAGTGAATGTGAATCAATTTCTTTTTTGTGCTGAACTCAATGTGCAATGTGCATGTCGTTGTAGTTATCTGTGCAGGTCACATGCAATTGTGAGCATGAGAAACCTGATAAATGCCTTTTCTGATTCGTTATTCTCTCCGATGATTTTTCCTTCTGTTTTGCATTTCTTCAGTATGGCTTGAACTTGCAAATCTTCAATTAACATGTTTCAGAATTAAGTTTCTATGCCATGTCATAATCTATGCATAAAAACATTGTTGCAGGAACGTGTTAAGAAGCTGAAGAAAGACCATGGAAGTGTTGAATTGGGAAAAATCACAGTTGATATGGTAATTATGTTATATTTTTCATAGCTATAGAGTTTCAAGATTCTATTAGCATTAAATGATGTCCCACTCTCTTGTATATAAGCTTGCAATGTAACTTATTTTTGGAAGTGCACTTCTCTAATTGAAAGGTACTTGGTGGAATGAGAGGAATGACAGCTTTAGTGTGGCTAGGCTCAGCTGTTGACCCAGATGAGGTATATATCCAAATGACTCAGGCTTTCTTCTTCATATATTTGTGAACTATTATTATAAGTGAATTACAACTTTGATGTGGAATCTCAGATGTAACATTTGTTTGTTATTGTTCACTAATTGGATCTGATATCAGCATGTTTGTCTGTTAGGGAATTCGCTTTAGGAATTTGACAATTCCTGACTGTCAAAAAATACTTCCGGGGGCTTTTCCTGGTGGGGAGCCTTTGCCAGAGTCCGTTCTGTGGCTTCTATTGACAGGAAAGGTATAATCAAATTGAATTCATTATTTAGATGTTGGCTTATGTGTGATGGTATGTGGCATCACAGTAGCACCCTGTATGAAGGTGTTCTGATACATGCTCTTTGGTTGTCATTTAATCATCGGTTCATACATTGTGTCACAGGTACCAAGTAAAGAGCAAGTAGATTCGTTAGCCCAGGAATTGCGTAGTCGTGCGAAAATCCCAGGTTCGTTTTCTTTTGAAGTCAAAGCTTGGTATCTTGAAGTAATGACTGTACATTGACCTTGTAATATAATTGGCAGAGTCCAAGTAGAATGTCACGATTTTGTACTGTGCTTTTTTCAGTCATATGTTCAATAATCATAAGTACTATACTGTAGATGCTTTTCTTTTTAATTAATAAGAATTGACACAATATAGACAGTGCATGATGATATATTTAAAGAGTAATGTTACTCGAACACAAAATAGGACACAAATACAATACTTAGACATTTTATGAAAAACAAAACATGACCCCCACTGTATTTTATACAGTATTGTATTTGTGTCCCATTTTGTGTCAAGTTTTGTGTTCTAATAACATTACTGAGATTTAAACTGGGTATGTGATATGAACTTAGGGATACATGGCACTTCTGTTCTTTTAATATCATTGCTGTGAAGGAACTTTATAGGCAATGAGGCTAGCATCTAAAAAATTTCTTTTCACGCTTTTGATCCTTGTTTGAGGAAATGCTCACTGTATCTGAGCTCTTTTTAAGGAAATGAACATGCTTCAATCATTTTGTCTGTGTTGCCAACACTCTACTTGTTCTTGCTTAAATATCACGTGTGTAGAAGATTTTAACATAATAATTTTTGCTACATTGTTTATGATGCACATGATTCTGAATTCATTCTTTTTATGCCCCAAAATTGTGGATTCCTCATTATTTTTATTTGCAGAGTATGCTTACAAGGCAATTGATGCACTGCCTGTTAAAGCTCATCCAATGACCCAATTTAGTACTGGTGTCATGGCCCTCCAGGTTGAGTAACAGATTCTTTATTGAACTTCTGATTTTTATGTCTTCCTTTTGCATTAATTTTTCTTTTGTAATTCAACTGCTATGGCAACTATAATCATTTTTGGAAGTTGGAGACTTGGTTTTGTGATAAGCTGTCCTTTTTCTTCAGAAAAAATAGTCTTTTGTATCACTTTTCTTTTTTAATTCAACTGCTTTGGCAACTATATTCATTATTGGAAGTTGGAAACTCGTTTGTGATAAGCTGTTCTTTATAGCTCATTGTTGCATCATGTTTGGTTCCGTAGACTTATATGCCCATAATTTATTTGATAATATTAACAAATGAAGATATTTCTAAAGTAAAATTAATCTGAGGGTGATTGGTAGTTGTTCCAATTTTAGCTCAAAAAAGCAGAAAATGTGAGGATTTAATTGACTGAGAAAATGCTTCAATAGGCACATTTAACATGTCCTAATCTCTGTCCAATCTCAGTAAACAATTGCATTGTGATAATCTTCAACGAAACAGACTGCTTGCTTCACCCCCCCTGCCTCTCACAAAAACTCACCTGAAATATATGATTTTCATGATTGCTGGTGCAAGATGTATCTCATGCAAGAGTTTAATTAACATTATTCTTCTCTTATGGATAATCATAGCATTTTTGGTTGATCATATGCATCTAGTTTCTGTGGTCTAGTTGCTTGATCAGTATTCTGCGATCTGCCTATATTATTATTATAGGAAAGATTGAGTCAGAATAATTTGTCTCTAACTCACATGAACTCAGTCAATGAGTAAAGAGAATTAACAAGAATGCAGAGGTCGAAGAATCCACATTATAGTGTGTTTTTGTAATTATATAGTGCAATGGTTTTTCCTCCTGTTCTATTTCCTTTGTATATTTTTTCTTTCTACTCTCCATGTCTTTCTACTTCTAGCTTCTTCCTTTTTTGAAGAGGAAAAGGAAGAAATCGAATTTAGTTTTGCAATATGTTGTCACTAAGGAACACAGCAAACTAAATTGACTGCCTAACATTTACATCATTAATATTATCGTAATGACGAAGACTGATTTTCAATCAATTTATTTCATTTTCAGGTAGAGAGTGAATTTCAGAAGGCATACGAGGGTGGGATTCATAAGTCAAAGTAAGATTCTAAAACTCTTTTGTGCTACTTGCACCTTATAACCTACTGAAGCCTGTTTGCTGCTTTGGTGTAGGTATTGGGAGCCAACGTATGAGGATAGCTTGAATTTAATTGCTCGTTTGCCTGCAATTGCTGCTTATATTTATCGGCGGTATGTAAAGCATATCATCCTCTCCATGTCTTTCTATCATCCATTTTACATTTTGGATTGATTTATTACCCTATTTTAAAGGATATACAAGGATGGAAAAATCATACCAATGGATGATTCTTTGGATTATGGTGCAAACTATGCTCACATGTTAGGATTTGATGATCCGGAAATGCTGGAGTTTATGAGGCTTTATGTTTCTATCCATAGGTTTGTGTTGCATTCCCAATGATGGTACCTCCTATGATCATGATGAGCTATATGGTTCTCTTTTAATCATTAGTGACCCTTGTTTTTTGCTGTTTAACATTTTGTTTTGGTTAAATTTCATGTGCAGTGATCATGAAGGTGGCAATGTTAGTTCTCACACAGCCCACCTAGTAAGCTACTTCTCTTAAAACACTTCTTACATCCAGTTGCAATTCGGAATAGTGAATTATTTACAGAACATTCAATTATTTAATATAGATTGCTTGTGCTTTAGTAAATGCCTGTTTTTATTTTATCGTTGTACATGATTCATCTGAGAATATTATGGTGTCTTTTGATTCATGTAATCTATCTCACCTAGTTGGACAAGGCTCCAGTTGTTGTTATTTTTGTAAGTTAATGTACTGTTATGTGTTCCCTTCAGGTTGCTAGTCCACTATCAGATCCTTATCTTGCATTTGCAGCTGCTTTGAATGGTTTAGCTGGCCCACTGCATGGCTTAGCCAATCAGGTTATTTTGTTATTTCTTTTTCCCTTACCATCTGTTTTCTTTCTCTAATATAAAATTTTCTATATTTCATCTTCCTGTTCATAAACCATGTTCGATATAGTGTTTACTCAGAGTCTCAGACCTGTCACATTTACCATTTTTTATTTAAAAATGAAATTCTCCTGGATTACTAATATGTGCTTTTCTGAGTCAGATACTAGTCATAACATGGAGAGAAAAATATGCCATGTATTGCTGAAAGAGTTTTGAATTATATAATTGTGAGAGAGTGTTGGATTGGTACAATGTACCTGATGAGATGTATATTATGATTAATGCCTATATTGTTCTTTATCGGTTTACTACTACTTTTAGTTTTGTTCAAGTTTATTATGTTGTTACAGGAAGTTCTACGATGGATCAGAAATATAGTTAAGGAGTTTGGAACTCCAAACATAAGTACAGAACAATTGAGCAATTACATTCATAAAACATTGAGCAGTGGCCAGGTAATGTTACTGATATGAATCTTTGATGCTTTTGGTGTCTTCTTTTTTCCTTTTTAGCTTTTGTTTCTTTGATCAATTGTAAGTAGATGGTAAATATTGTTATGGTTCATTTGTTTTACTTAAGCTTATTTCAGTAAAGCAATTCACTGGGGTAGAGCAGAGGTAAGCATTCTGGTCAAAAGAGTATATAAAAACCGATTGAGCAAAGCATGCTGCTGGACTCAATTTGTTATGTTCAAATCTTCTTTACTTTTTGAATAGAAGGATTTTTTGGTTGAGGGGCATTAGGGTTCTTTTGTTCTCCTTGTTTTATGTATATGGACACAACACAAACATGCATGCCCTAGAACTGTCTTTATGATACAAGCCTTCCCAAGAGAAAGTTTCCAAAATAATGTAGAAAATTTATAAGTTTCAAACCATTACAAAGGATTTAGAGAAATAGTCTATCTTTGAACCACTTCACTACAGAGCTTTGTAGTATGGGTTGATCCACATAGCTGACTCGATCTAATGGGAAAAAACTTGATTGTTGTTGTACAAGTAGGAGATGAGAGTAATATATTCTATTTCTTAAAAAATAACAGTTTATCGTGTCATAAAATATGCATATCTTTGTCCTAAATGGTTATTTTAAAGAGAATACCACTGTCACGTTCCAAAATCTTCTATTAAGAAACCTCTATTGAATAAACGACATGACAGTAGTTTTTTTTTCCTAATTTTGGTTTTGCAGGTTGTGCCTGGATATGGACATGGAGTTTTGCGCAATACAGATCCAAGATACACTTGCCAGAGGGAGTTTGCATTGAAGCATTTGCCTAATGATCCACTTTTCCAGCTGGTATATTTCCTAATTTTAAGTTTGCTTTGGAATGCTCTCTGATGATGCAACCAAAGTTTGCTTTCGGTAAATTTCTTCATGATCTAACGCGACTTTGTGATCCTTTCAGGTGTCAAAAATAAAAGAGGTTGTGCCTCCCATTTTGACCAAGTTAGGCAAGGTAATGTCATGTTTTTATTTTTCAATTTCAATGAACATTCGTATAGAATTATTTTTTCCCCCACCTCGTTCCTTTGAGATTCATAATGGTTTTTGCTTGATGAGTGTACACTGTCATATGCCTGTATTTTATAAATACATGTTGAGTCTAGATAATAGATGGATTATAAGGGTTTAGCACGGGAATTCAAGGATTGAATGAAACACAACACCAGATAGATGGTCTGATAGGGGTTGAATATTAGATTATGAACTTTTAGTTTCTTTGTGGAGTTGTTTAGAGGATTTTAGTTCACTGATATCACCTCCACCAATCATGGTGAGTTTCTTCTGTGAAGTATTTTGGTGGAAAATGAATGATGAGGATGTTGGGGAAGACTCAAAAGAGGAAGATTTGTCTTAGTTTTTGTATATGTTACATTTTTCATTGCATAAGTATTTATTTTTGTGCCAGGGTGGTCAGTCTACATGATTTTTCTACACAATTACATGAATTTGGATCTAGTCTTTTAGGCACTAGTTTGGTTCTGTTTGCTTTGTATTTTCACTTTTATTTGTTCTTTTTGCATTATTTATTTAAAACTTCACTAAACTTTTTCATTGATTCCTGCATCATATTTTGATGGACCTTACACCAGATGTACTCAATGCTCACTTACTATTTTTATAGGTTAAAAATCCATGGCCTAATGTTGATGCTCACAGTGGAGTACTACTGAACTACTATGGTTTAACTGAGGAGAAGTATGGGACTACATCTCTTTCTTATTCAACTTAGATGGGTTTTTATTTGCAATTATTTTTTATGTCAAACTGACAATCTGTTAATATTCTGGACAGCTATTATACCGTTCTCTTTGGTGTAGCTAGGAGTATTGGAGTTGGCCCTCAGGTTTGTCATTCCCCATTATTTCCTTGTCAATATTACTCTTTTTGTTGGCTTGAATTAACAAATCTCTTCCTTTGTTGGATTTCAGTTGATATGGGACCGGGCTCTTGGATTACCACTTGAAAGGCCAAAAAGTGTCACGCTGGAGAAACTCGAGAAATTGTGTGGCGCATCATCCTGAAATTTAAAGCTGTCATTTATCTGTTGATTGGAATACGCTCTGCGATAAACGTGCGGTTTGTTAACTTGAAAATTTTTGTGCGATTTCAACTAGAAATATTCATTACCCACACCCCACTCCCTTATGTATCAGGTTGTTTTGCCTCCATGTTGTGATTTAGAAGATTTTGGTATTTAGGAAAAGGGTGGATTATCACTCTCACAGTTGTCTTTCTACTTTTTCTACACTGCATAAATTAGGTCCCCAGGGAGCATCAGAATAAAGGCATTATTGTTTTGGGGTAGTCCCTCTGTATTCTTTCTAAATGGGATTGATCCCTTTGACAAAAAATACAAGTTCTCAATAACATGAGTTTTGCTTAAAGTTTGTGACCTGTGGATAAAATTTACGGTATTTTAGTGCTTTTAGTGCTTTTAGTGCGTCAAAATCAAACTGGTCAATTCGACCAATTTCAACTGATTGAATGAAGCCGGAACTAGTACATTATAGCCTAAAAACCAGATATAACATGAACTGCGGAAAAACCTACTGAATCGGTGAAAACTTGAGAATCTGTTTTCTTCTCTAATGGAGTGATTGGTTTGCGATAAACTAAGACATGAGAAATATTAAAGAGAAATAAGGATAAGATGCTTCACTCTCTCTTTTGGAAGACCGAAGAAATAGGTAAGAGATGTCAGTTTTTACGTGGATCCGACACTTTTCTTCTCAAATTTTGTGGAGAAATGTTTTGTTTAATTATTCCTTTTCTGTCCTTCATTATTTCATAAATCAAGGTTACAACATTACATCTTGAAAAGAAAGACAACCAACCTTGCATTGGTGTTGTGATGTGTTAGACTTACTCCAGTGTTGATAGATGTCTCATGCGACGCCAGATCAAGAGTAACCGGAGTTGGAATTGCCTTCCCATGTATTATAGTTGAGGAAGGGGAAGCCTATGTGGAGAGGTTGGAACTGGTGTGGACGTGGGAGTGCATCAATCCATTTCTTGAGATTTATTTTTTTTGAAAATTGTTATTTGAGTAGTTAAATTAAACTTAAAAATTAAATTAATTCAATTTCAAATTAAATAAATAAAACAACTTATCTAATTAATTAAATTAATTTTGATGGAGGTTTCTTTGGTTCAAGGACATTTTAGTACTTTCAAAAAAATCAACACTTGTTTATTTCTAACTTATATCTCCTTATATCAAAAAATACATCAAAACTATTTTATTCTTGACCTATTTCTCTCCTCACAATTTTTCTCACCTATTTATTTCTTTTCACATCCAATCATACCTTAAGAGGGTGTGATGCTTGAGGTTGGATAGATGGGGAGTAATTATTGATGCACACGACACCTACAATGAGTGGCTCTTGAGACGCTTCTATAAAGGAAGGTGGGGAGCAAAGAAAGGCTTGCATAAGATACATGAACGAGCATCGAAACGAGAGATCTTATATGTATTACTTATACTAATAAGATGCATCTTCTTTTGAGTTCCATGAACTCCACAATTATGCCTGTTTGACTTAGAGCACTCTTTGGATAAGTTTATAAGCTATAATAAGTTTATAAGCTATAATACCTGTTTGGTAACGGTCAATTATGAGCTTATAATATTTTTTGATAAACTAATTCAAGTAATTTATTGTAAAATTTAGTTTAACCCTTTACATATTATAATTTCAAAAATTAAAAATAATATAAATATATAATTTATTTGTAAATTTTTTCAAAACTTAAAATAATTTTAATAAATAATATTTTTAAGTAAATAATTAATTTATTATAATTTAAATAACTAAAGTAGCTAAAGAAATAAAAAATATATACTAGATTCATAAATAATTAATTTATTATAATTTTAAAATATATATAAATAATTTAAATTTTAAAGTAAATAATTTATTTATTTTAATTTTAAATAAATAATTAGATAAATAAATAAATAAAACTATATCATATTGATAAACTTTAAACTAAGAAAAATAAAATTTTTGAAGTAATACTTTTA
>JBBPBS010001045.1:1608891-1648735 GCA_037974835.1 Cicer judaicum
AATTTATTTAGACTTCATTGGTTAACACTTTTTAATTTTGGTTCAAATACTTAAATATTTATTAATTCACTTTTACTTATAAATAAAAATAAAAATAAAAAACTATTCTAAAGAATTTAAAAAATTAATATTTTATTATAAATAAAAATAAGAATAAGAATTCTAGACCTTAAACCCTAAATCCTAACTTCTATTTTAAAGAATTTAAAAAGTTTGTATACACATTTATTCTTCGATCACGAAACTCGCACGTCTAATTGAAAAATTATGAAAAATATATCACAATACTCAAAGTTAAAAAGTTATGGCAAACATGTCACAATACTCAAAGTTAACATATTTGATTAATGTTATTGTTCACTATTGTATTGTTCCTTTATTATTACTAACACTTGCATTGTCCGGGTATAGAATAGATCTAGTATAATTATGTTAATAAAGTAGCTTAAATACACCATATAAAAATCTTCCTCCATGCATATTAAAAAAGAAAAATAACATTTAAACATATACATTTGATATTGTATGTCATGTTCGCCGTATTTATATAGTAAACATATTATTTTTTTTATTTTTTTTTTTTAATAATTGAGATATATATATATAAGTTTACATTATTAATCATTTTAAATATTTTATTAATCATTTATTTAATATATATTTAATTAACTATTTTAAAGTATTATGATTTAGAGATTAAAAAAATACTCAGTAATTAATATTATGATACCACGTTGGCCGGAGCCTTCCATATCATGAGATATAGTCTTAATTGAATCATCAAGCTGAGATAACAAACAGACATCCTTAGGCATACAAATCTCAAGGTACAGAAAATCAATTAAAGCTAAGATCTCATGATAGAAAGGACCGTAGCAAGGATCAATAGTCTGATGTTTTCTGATACACAAGATCCTCATAATTGAGAGCATACTTACATCTCTTACAGGGTATTTATGATATGAACATAATAGCTAGAGCTTTCAAAAAGAAAAGAAAACTTAAAAGAACATGTTTGTATTCAAGAATACTTAAGATTTTATTTCAAGTTCACTCTGAGTCCATATGTTACAACACCTCTCTTTTTATAGCCAAGGAGTTACATAAGAGACAAAATACAAACTATTCATGATCATGTCAAGATAAGCATTATTGGAATGCTTTATCATGATGGGAGACATAATCATGACATATTTTGACTATTATGCCATAATCATGCACCTTTTGACTATAATGTCATTATGGAAGACATAATTATGACACCTTTTGACTATTATGCCATATAGGCATAATTATGACACATTTTGACTATTTTTCCACATTATTATCACTATTTTACATAGGCATAATAAAATTCCATAATTATACAGCACACATACATGACTCTCTGGCACATATTCATGACTCTCATGACTCATTATCCCTTACGGATAGGCTCGTGACTTGGAGACATATTCTGATCAAACAAGTATCCTTCAGTGAGATAATTAGGAGAATAGTCTGGCTCATACTACCAAATGTCCTCTAGCATTTCTCTCAAAGATTCTTCATGAAGACTCTCTGAAGTGTCAACATCCATTGAATTTTCTTCAAAATTCATTGCTGCAAATTGTTGTTCAACTTTTATTGCAGTGTTTTGTTCTTGTTGAGTAGAGCTTTCTCCAATTTGAATTTCCACTTCCTGCCATTGGGACCTCTTAAGAATTTTATGGCCTTCTCCTGAGCCTTCTTGAGGGTTAATTGGTTGCCACTAGGAATGAAGATTTCCATGACTAATGCAAGTTGTATCAACCTGAGTTTTTTCTTGATAGATATTAATAAAATTGAGATAATCTATTAATTCTTTTATGACTTTTAAACTTGGAGGATAGTCATCAATGGTTTCCTATATATCAGCATAATTCGAACTAATGAGAAGTTTAGTCCTGGAATCAATCTGATATGGCCTATGTATGATGAAAACAGTTTTAAGTTTGCTTATAGCATCTTGTGCTAATTTTCTCCCTTTGACCTCATCTAAGACTGATTCTAACTGTTTCCTCCACCATTCCAGTGGAGAGTACCATCCAAGTGCAGTCCATATCAATGAGTTGTGGTTCTTTTGATCTATCAGATGGTTGTACATTGCTTCAATCGGAACATAGGCAGGCATGACATACAGACTAGTTGCACACCAGATATACCACAAATGGTTTTCAGTAAACTTGAATTGTGGGTCTATCTTAAATGGTAAATAGAACGGTTGGAGGGAGTTGATCATCTTGGCAGCTTTGTTGGATTTTTTGGGACATCTTTTAGAAAAATGTCTTTTTTCTCCACAAATAAAGCATCTTTAATTTTCCTTTTTTCCTCTAAACGGCTTTCTTTTGAAAAACTTCAACGCTTTCCTCTTCCTTACTTTCTTAAAAAATTTGGAAGGTTTGATGTAACTTTGCCGGTGATGTTTCTTTCTTGTTGAACAACTGCATTTCTTATCCTTACACTTGATCTCCAGGTAGGGCTTCTTGCAAGCCTTAATGAATTTGAATTTTTGTTGTACAATTTCTGAGAAATGTTGGTGCAACCTACACAGCTTTTCAAGTGCCTCTAATGTTATTTGATGAATATGGTCGAGACTCAAAGCTTTGATATATTTCTGGGCTACTGTTATCATCCTATGGATTTCTGGCTGCAGTTCTTGGGGTAATGAAGAGATATATGTATTTTTTAGACTATGATCATTAAATCCATTGAGGACATAATATCTTTGGGTCATTCTTTGATAATGTCTTTCAAGATCTTTGACCTTGAGGGAGCAGCACCTCATCTCATAGAATTCTTGTTTGTTCTTCCTATCGAATATCTCCATATCACCAATAAATTCACTATGAAGAATTCCAAGGACAACAGCAGTGTTTACTAATCTGTGTAACTCATCTTGTTTTAATGGACCAAGATTATGGTACCATTCCTTCAACGTGCCAATCATTCTACAGCAAAACTCTTCAATGATCTTGTAAGTATCTGCATCTATTTTCATCATCTGAGTGTCAAGCCAAGCGCCAAATTCAAGGAGTCTTTTTCTCCACATACTAGGCGGTATATCATAAAGCGTGAACCATAGTCCACTATTTATCTTTGATTTCCCCGAAACTAGATTTTCTTCAAGTGATTCTTCATAAGTGGATCCTTCTTCTTTTACATTTACCATGAAGAATTTGGAAGTGCTTCCATAATTCTTCTCCGATAATTCTTGATTCTTGTTCTGGTACTGAAAAGGATCCAGATCTTTCATCACTTAATGCATCTTGGGAAGAATCATCTTGTCCAAAGGAAGAGGAATCTTCTAGAAGAGAATTATTTTCCTGTGGAAATGTTTGGTCTTCAGTGATCGTCATGGCTTCAAAGCTTTTTTCTGGAATTTCTTCCTTTTCGATTTTTGGGGGAGGTGTTTTAGCAACATCCTGAGAATCAGAGGATGATACACTCAAACAAGTAGTTTTTTCTTTGGACCTGGAGGTCGAGGTTTTGGTAGTTCTATCTGGCTTTGGTCTATAGGCTGAGGGTATATATTTGACGTAATCTAGAGGTGATGAAGCATAGGTAGGGTAAAAAGGAGATACTTTTCTTGGACGTGAAAAGTAGGATGGAAAGCTAGGAGGATTAAGGAAAGGATCCTCAAAGGGTTTTAGTTCTTCCTCGTTGGAGGCTCTTAAGAAGTCATCAATCTCTTTTACTTGGATTTGTAGACTTCTGAATGCTCTTTCCTTTCGGTCAAAATATTGGCCAAAAGTTCTTTCGTCCAACATCCTTCTCAAGTCACGTTCTAACTGAGAGACTTGGGCTTTTAAGGTCTTGTAATGCTTCTGCATTTTTTGAGACAGAAATCTAAGATCGTCATTTGTTTCTTCTATTTTTTCTGCGATCTTATTCATCCTTCTGTTCAGATTCTGAAGAGATTCATTTTGAGCAACCATGTTTTCTGTTTGCCAATTTAGAACCTCTTCTGCTTGGGTTAAAGGTTTGAGCTTTCCGTCAGGTTGGACTTCATTGGGCTGGATGAAAGGTTTGGACGATCTGTTAGTAATTGGGTCCACTTTCCTTTATAGAGCAGGGAATTGTTGGTCATATTCGGTTGCAGCTGAGTACATGAAACAAGGGATTGGCTGGATATTTTTTGGAGGGTCTAGAGGTTTATAATAGTCTGAGGGTGACCAAGAAACAAGAGTAGGGTCATTTGGCGGCAACAACTTCTCCTTTTTGAGAATTTTAAGTGCTTCTTCGTAGATAGGGAGAGGCTTTTTCCTATCATGGATTCCTACCCATGGACCATTGTCAGGATCCGGATTTCTTCTCGGTGGATGAGATGGTCTGCACGTCCCTTTTCTTTTAGGAAGGATGATATCCCTTTTGATATCATCATCATGCAACCAACAGTCACATCCTAGGTCGCACTTGTTGGGGTCTACATCCCAGATGAAATGGCCATCTATTTTGTCTGTATAGATCGGTTCTCCTTTAGCAGTGACAGCATGAATAGGACACCAATCTTCTTCGAGTATTGGTTGTAGCATCATGGTCTGGAAAATAGGAGAGGCCGAGCTTGACAAGATAGATGGCCTAGAAAATAGGAGAGACCGAACTTCGTCTGGTTTTTTGAAGATTGTTTTGACCGTCCTGTCAACAGATCTCCTGAAAGTGGATTCTTGGGATTGTATTGGTCTCCTGTCTTGGTGGAGTTTTTCATAGTTTGTTATCCATTACAGGGGAATTAGTTGGGATAATTCCTCTCTTGTGATTCTCCTCGGGATCTAGACGATGGAGGGTATGTCTTCTTCTCTATTGGTGACGACCAATAGTGAATCAGAAGAACATCCAGAGAGTGGCAGATCTATGGAGTGATTTTGGAGACGGTAGATTATCTGATGATAGAGAGTTGCAGACAAGGCTTCTGGAACTTGATTAGATCCAGTAATTTGAACTTGAACTTTGAATCTTGTAGAAAGAGTCATGTCATTGAGACTCACGTTATAATTCAGAAAAATGGTGAGGACAACACTTCCAGCATGGAGTAATGTCAAAACAGCCCCTATCACAGCATTTTCGTAGTGGAGGTAGCTCGAGTCTAGGAGAGCTATGTTGCAGAAGACATGTTGATTTTTCCTTCCATGGAGAGAAAGGATTAGCCTTACGGCTCCAAAGTGTATAGCTGTGTAACCTTCAGATTTCCAATGATTTATGAGGCTATGAGGAATCTCCAAATCTACGTATTGTTCCTGATTCGTTGCTCTCAGACTACACTGGTCTAGTCGAGATTATTGGACATATTCCTTCATATGTGGACGGTTTGTGGAGATAAGGTTTCTAATGGATCGGGTGATGGATCTCTGTTTCTTAAAGATGTTATAAGGGCTTAAAATGGGAGGTATGGTCTCTGTTATTTGAGCACCTTCTGGGACGTAAGAATACTCAATAAGGTTTTCTATTTTATTAGAGATAGTCTTTTTACAATTTTTTGAAAGAGATATTGAAGAAGTTAATATAATAGGTAAGTTTGTAGAATCTGTTGTTTCCATGATTGTGGTGGTTCTTTTTTACTCACTCTCTATCATATTTATACTATATGCACGATGTATATATATATATATTGTTATGTGTCAAAAATTATATTTCAATACTAATACATAATTATTACATGCAGTGTAACAAAAATACAAATCGTGAATGTACTACACTTTCCCGTGTTTGTGTAAAAAATCTGTTTAAATATCATTACTGCTTTAGAAAATTAAATAAAGAGTTGATTTGAATTCTTCCATGTGAGTAGCAAATCAAGCACCCCATTGTCATTCCTTTCTTCCATTTTAATTTTACAAAAATGTTATTTTTTATTTATAAAATACAAATATAAAAATATTCTGATTTGGAACATAACATTAACAATTGAACATAGTGTCCTAATTTGTTGTGGAAGAGAGAGAGTGACATGGCTTCTCTTGCATTCTCACTCATCTCACCTGCCAGATCACTCCCACACCTCAAATTAGGGTTTCCTTCCAAACCTCAAAATCCTCCCATTTCCATTCTCAAAACATCATTTTCCACCTTCAGGTTCTCACTTTTCCTTGCTTTACTTTTTTGGGTATCTCTAATTTCTTTATTTTTCTATGAATTTGCTCTGTTTCCCCTTTTAGTTTATCAATTTTACATTTCTCACCACCTTCAACTCAAAGTTATTTTTTTTAAAATTGTTTTAATTTCAAAATTTATTTGTATCCCAATAGATACCACTGCATGTTTTTTCAATGTGCCGAACTTTATGTAACTTTCAGAATTATAAATATTAGTGCTGGACAATTTTTTCAATAAAATTAACAAAATAATCCCAAAATTGAAAATCTTGATTGCATTAGCTATCTTGTCAATCAATTCATTCTATGAAATTATTCATAGGATATACGATAATCTGATTTTAAGAATTTTCTAATTATGGGAATATGTACATAAACATGTTAGTTAATTGAGCTACAGTGTGTATCTACATTATACTAAGCTCATATTTGGATAGACATTACGTCAATCATAATATTGCTTATGTGTAAACTATCTCAATAACAAAACATGGAATAAAGTCAAATAGTTTTCATAAGCTATCTTAGAGAGCTCCTGGAAATAACACATATTATAAGTTAGTCTTCATAAGCTCTTTCAAACAACTACTCAAGTGTTTATGCTAGTAGATAAGTTTAAATAAGTCAATTAAAACAAATAGATCTGATAATTGTAATACTTGTATTTTTCTTTAATGACAATTATTTTAGCTTCTTTGTAATAACTTTGAATGAAACTAATGACTGTATCCAGATGCATAAGCTCTAGAAGATTGCAAACAAATCAAAAACTATTGACTGTTTCTGCTACAAAGCCCAACATTGGAGGTGAAAAATCTGCCAATGAAGGATCAGATGTAAAGGAAACTAGCAATGCTTCCCAGGGACCTCCTCTCCTTACTATTTTGGCTGGAATATTTGTATTTTTCCTCGTTTGTTGGATCATTGGATCCATTGGAATGTGGTTGATAAGCTTGATTGTTAATGTTCCCCCTCCAAAATAAACATGATTGTTTGTTGTAATGTGTTGTTTATATGTTAAACTATTGTATTAGTCCTTGGCATTTTACTTGGTTTACTTTTATGCATTTGGACTTATACTATTTGAATGGTAAGAATGCCAAAGTGAGCTAAAAGTAGAATAAAGGAAGAAAAAAAATTCAGTTCTCACTTTTGAAATTCAATTACTTAAAATTGAGATTTCACTTTCAGCCATAATCATTTAATCTATGTTTGGTTTCACCACCGCAATTTTGTATAAGCTTAACCAAATATGCACTTAGTCAATAAGAAATTAGGATATCTTTTGAAGGAAAATTTTCACTTTTCTATCAATGTAATTTTTATTTAATATTATTAACATTTTTTTGGCCCCTTTTTCATGAATTTCTATATCTGTCCTGGTGCCAAAACAATTATCTTTTCACATTATTCATTAAAGTTAAATTATGATAACTAAGTTAAAAATGTAATGGCAGATTAATTAACCAATATTAAAGATATTGAAAAATAGAATGCTATGTAAAAGCTTTTGCTTTGAAAATAATTATGATTTAAGCTTGTAGCAGAGTTGAGTAGCTATATTTAAAGGTCAATACACAATGCATTGGCCTGCAATCATCATGGAATATTTCTGGGAAGATTATCTAAAATATAATGTCCAACACGACCCGTACGGAAAAGATTAAGCAGCTTCCCGGCAACCTTGTCATGAGCATCTTCTTCACATTCAGTTGAAACGTGGAAAGCTTCCTGTAAGGCGGTAAACTGTTTGACAATAAGTGCTTCCATTTCAACTTCAGATCTTATATTGCCTTTAAAAGTTGTAACTGTTTCATAGAGTGTTCGCCGAACATCCTGCACTACGTGATCCTGCAAAACACAGTTAAATTGAAATGAATTTGGATTTTAATCTCGTGTAAGACTGCATAGATGTGGTGTGGGAATAAAATGACAGAAAACAATGGTGTAAATTCCTGCCACATATAAAAAGCAGAATTATTTTTTTTAGAATAAATAGAAGAGACCAATGACAATGATCAAGTACCCAATTCATTACAATTCTTCATAAATCCTATGAACCATGGGAAATGAAAGAAAAAAAACAAGTCAAGGTATCAGACGGCCACGCATCCAAATTCAAATGTATTCAAACTGAAAAATCCACATACTGATTCTGCTGCTGGATCCATCAATAATATACAAACCAACTTTAAAAGAAATGAAGAATATCTATGGAAAATTTGACTCCTTTATTAGATTCAAAATATGTTAAGTTACATATCCAGCATTAGATCCATTTGTTTTGACTCAATTCTTTGATTGTCCTTATTTTTTACCTTAATGAGTATTTTTATCAAAATACAAATGTTTTTTAATCATGCATTTGGAACATTACATAAGATTGAGATATACACTAAATAGTAACAGATACCTGTGTGTGATCTGTAGGGATTTGGTTTTTCTGTTTCATTTGCAACCCAGAGGTAGTCAAGCATTCTGTTGTGCTGTTAAGGAAAAAACTGTCATCATCCTTGCTAGATAACTTCGCCCATTTCTTGTACTGCCCGCTAGAGTTGTGAATAGCTAGAAAATATTGAGCAATTTCTTTTTTCTCAACCAAATTGTCCCCAATTGCTCCTGCATAAGGATAAAAATGAAGTCCAAAACAGATAAGACACATACAGAGAGAGAGTTATATGAAAGTTTAGACAACAAAAGCTAACTTAAACCAGAAATGAACACTTGTTCCTTTATGGAAGATGTTTTGGTTGTTTTTTTGGTTCGTCTGGAAGCAAGGGTGACTTGTTTGAGACGGCAGAAAATGTAAAATGAAACTTACCTTAATTTTGTTTGGAATAACAAATAAATGTATGAAGATTTAAAGTAGAGTATTATGTAAAAGAATGAAGAAAATATCAATGCATGAGTATATATTTGCATTATCAAGAGCAGAATGGTAGAATGTTTAAGAACCATCTCAACATGTACCAACATAATTTCGTTGGTATAGATTGGAACAACTTATTTGATTTCTCTATGGTGTTTTATTCCAGAATGGACCAGGTCCAATCGAAACTAACCCACATGTACATTGGAAGCCACTTAATCACAACTGCATAATTAATCTGATGACAATTGCAAATCAAGCCAAATCATCTGTTCTATCTAATTAAATGAAGATAACGGTGTTCCCACCAAAAACAATATTTTCTCGCGCCTCTAAATGGGGGTCTGCCCCTCCAAAAAGGCAGGCCATCATTTTTTTGCTCTCACTTACCTCAATTATCTCACTTACCTCAATTATACACCAGCCTATTCAACAAGCCCATGCCGCCGCTCACCACCGCAACATACATGTCTTATGCTCACTCTGGCCATTATCTCGACCCACTCCAATAATGTTCAGTCTATTTCTTGAATGTGGCTTTCCAAAATGCATATTCAGAAGTGTTAAGGAATATGATGGTTGTTAGGACATAATAAAAAAGTCACAATAGGTAAACAGTAAAATTAAGAGGGACAAATTGGAATGAGGCTGATTTATTACTTTGGATGAATTACAGAAGGATTGAGAATCACAATTGCCACAGAGCTAGGCTCGGCTAAATGCTCTCCAGTCAATGATTACAAAATAATTCTCTGAATACCTCCTAGATTCTCTCCACCCACTCTTATTCCCTCGCCACAGCCTAACAGAATTAGCTACCGCTAATTCTCTCACCTACTGCCAGCCCTCTCTCCTTCACGTGTCCTTGGGTACTCACTTTCCCTCCCTTGGGTAAACTTGCCAATCCTTGGGTCCATGAGATAGACTTTGGCCTGATATCGTCTCATTGATCCCAGCCCCACGTGAATGGTCCATATCGATGGTACTTTCTTGTGTTGGAGTTTCCATATCCCTGACGATTGCTTATCCTTTGCTGTTACTTTTTTAGTTTCCTTTCTTGATAGAAAAATAAATTTTATTAGTTAGAAAGGAAACAATTTGATTTTACTTATGGGAAGAACATCTCCTCCGAATTAGAAAAGCCCATGCATTTGGACCCCTAGTGCCAAGAAGCCAGTGGAGGAAATAGTGTAAGGGTCTTTTAGCTGCTGTGGGTTTGGTGAAGCTTAATCCCTGTGAGGTTAAGTAGATTACAGAACTGATTGCATGTTAGGTTTAAGAGAGGCTGGTGAATTAAAGAATTGAATTGCAGTTAACTTAGAAAACCCAAACATGAATTTCATGACAGTAAATTTGAAAATTCTCATAATTGAAGGACATGGAATAATCCAAGTGAAATCAATACCCCAAAATGGTTCCATATTGATGAACCAAAATTTTCTTGCCATTTCTTGTTTTATTGCTTTCTTCTAATTTACAATATGTTATATATTGTTTTCACGGAATGAACTCACTTCAATCTTTATTAATTGACAGCTCAAATAGAATTAAAATAGTGAATTGCATTTTGATCTTTCAATCTTCCAGGACGATAACTATCACCACTACCTAAAAATGTAAAAATAAACTAAGAAAAAAAGAACAATTAAAAATACCTGTTAAGAGTAACTTAGATAGAATATCAACATCAGGAACCTCGGGAGATAAAACAGCTGGAGTGTCTAACACATAAATATTGGGATGGCTAGCAATCTGAATGAAAGGAAAAGCTTCATTAGTAAGGAAAAACACAAAATATGCTAATATAAAGACAAAAAGTAAAATAGGGAAAGTGATGGATATCTTATCACAGATTGTCCCACAAAGTGTATGCAATTAATAAGCATCATCAAGTTAACTCAACATTTAAATACCTGAATTTTTTTCCTTCAAAAAGACATTTAACCTTTCAATTTTTTTTCCAGAATGCAAGTCATCCTATTGAATGAAATAGCAGCCATGCCAAAAGTTATTTTTCTTTATTTTTAATGTATATTCTTGGAAGTATAACAGAAGTTGGCTACAAATGATTTGCATGTTGGAACAACTGAGAGGTGTTGAACACAATGGCAACTTACATTCCCAATTACTTTGTATAAACATACATATGTATAATATTCATGTATCCAGTTTATTACAACTGAAAAGCAGCTTACATTTGGAAATATGCTTGATTAATTGATGAAGTTGACAATCTATGAAAAAAATAATATTGTGGTTCACAAGCATGTGTGCTGGCGGTTTCTTAGTTTGATACAAAAAGTAATTCAAGAGCCTCGTACCATTAGTAATTTTTTAGAAGATATATCTGTTCTTGTTTTTGGTGGTTTTGTTTTACGTGACATCTTATTACCCCCTATTTTTGAGCATTTTGTTTATTCTATAGAGAATGTTTCTCTAAATAACAAAAAATCTTACCAGCTTACGAAATATGAGCATCCTAGACAAGCATACTAGATATCTGTGAATGTAACATGCCTAGATGAGCATACCTGTGCACAAATAACCTTCCCAAAGTTAAAACTATCGTTGATCAAGTCATTGTTGTGTTCCAAATGATGGTCAATTTTTAATTAAGCCATAAAAATAGATTGTCAAAAAGAAAAGAATGACAAAAGGTTGTATGAGACTCAGCATTTACAAACTCTGTCTAGAGGCTAATTAAGAGTTCCAAGATCCATCAACATGACATTAAATTTATAGAACACATGATGATTGATGAAAGCATACAACTTTGGAGGTCTACAAACAATTGTCTTTCCAGCAAAACTATAAAGAGTACAGTGACATAGAAAAAAATGGCCAACCTTATAACTTCTTATGTCTTTAGTCTCTCCTGGCTCTGGATTCACAGTTGCATGCTTTAACTTTCCTTTTTCTACAAAACAAAAATCATAGGTAAAACAAATAAATAAAAGTGAAAATCTAGTGAACAAGTATCCACTTATGTCTCTCAAACATTGAAAATGTCATTTATCCCCTTCAACTGGAACTGTAATAATAATTTAAATACCAGCTGCCCTAATTCTCCCCACTTGATGCAAGGCATTAGCAAGTGCCGATTTACCAACATTTGGAATCCCAATTAGCATTACTGTTGCAGTATACTTATTATCTTGATCACTTCTCAATTTTCCCACCTGACGTTGTATAAGGGTAAGGAACTGTCTAAAAGAAAAGGTCTCTATTAGTAAATTAAATATAAAATCAGTATCAATTAAGAGGGGCCAGGATTGCGGTGAAATAAAAATTCAATATACCATTCCAGTTACTCTTGTTTTCATACTCCATGGAGAACCTTTTTCTTTTCCAAAGTTTAAAAAACAGTTTTTCTTCATATTCTAAGCAAAATTACTTTGCAAGTAAGAAATTCAACATCAAATATGAATCTCACCAAGTTAGATCATCCTAGTCAGTACCAAATTTCTCAGAATCTTATTTCCACACTAAAAAAATGAATTGACAAGAGAAACAAAGCAAAAGAAAACAACAAAAGAATTATAAAAAAAAAAAAAAAAAAAAAAAAAAAAAAAAAAAAAAAAAAAAAAAAAAAAAAAAGGCATAAGGAATAGCAACTACGAAGTACAAACAATTTTCAGAATCTCAAACTGAAACTGACCATTCCTTAGAATACACTTAAACTGCCTCACCGAAGTAAGGAAATACTAATCATTATAGTACTATTTTTGTGCATTACAGACAAAACCATGGTCATATCGTTCCAGCATATACACATACAGATTCATTATAAGTTAATAACTAATATCAAATGTGAACAATTAATTCTCTGTTGCTAAGAAAAGTGAATTATTCGTTCCTCACGCTGTGATATTTGCATAAGATCATTCGTTCCCGAGACACATCAGAAGAACCCGCAAAGAGGAAGCTAAAGTTTACCTGTCTGATACTGTCCTTGTTATGAGCATTGACTTCACAAGATATGCAGTTCATTTCTCTAAAGTAATCCATCCATGCCTATTCACAGAATTAATATTAAGATAACAAAACTCATAAATTATTAAATTTAAAAGGAACACAACTTCGCCCATTATTACAAGACAAGATATGCAGTAAAACTATAATAATTCTCAAATAATTTTGGGAATTGTTTTACCCTAAAAGGTGTGGTTAAAGAAAAATAGCAAGTTAAAAATGAGAAAATAAAAGAGAGAGAGAGAGAGAGAGAGGAGCACGAACCTGTAAAGCGGAACGAGAAGCGAGATCAGCTTTGTTGAGCGCAATAATATGGTTAGAGGAAGTTTGGTAGTAATCTTTGAGTAAGTGACATTGAGAGGACAAGGGAATCTGGAATAAAAGAATGTGACAATGATAAATAAAGTGAAAGTGGAAAATGAGAGGAAAGTAATAGTAGTTAGTTACCCACCCTTGCATCTGTGACGTGGACGATGAGATCAACGAAGGGGATTCTTTCTGCGATGGCGCCACAAGCAGCGGACATGAAAGGGTCGTGCCATAATCGTCCTTGCAACACGCTGCTTTTTCTCCTTACAATTCTTTCTTTTACTGCTCTCCCTACTCGTCTACCAAACTGCAACACTGCCATTCCACTTCCAGTTCAAGTTCAAGTTTAAATTAACGCACTGTTGTTAGTTTTTGCCAAAACATGTGTATTTCTTTTTAAGTTCTTTTTTTTCAGGAATTAGAGGGAATAACTAGACCAGAGATTATTGTACCCAAAAATAAATAAAGTAAACAACTGGTTTAGTCAACCGGACATTCTGATTTTGATCTCTAATTTAATAAAAAAAAATTAACTTCTTTTATGGATTATTTTGATGATTCTATAATTAATTTGTGTTTTTTTTATAATCATATATCAAAATAACTTATCTTATATAATGACTAAAATAATGGTTTATGAACACAAAAAATTAGGAACATGGTGCATTTTTTATTGGTTTGAATACACTGAGAGTAGATAAATAAATTATCTAATTTCTAGGAAGTCAAATTTTCTTAAATTTTTTATTTTATTTTATTAATTTAATTGATCAACTTATACATTAAATTAATAACAATAATGCAATTAATTTCGTTTACTCCACCATGACTTTGACTGGTGTTGGGGTAATTTTATTTTATGATGCAAACAAAATTATGGATTTACTAATAATATTAAAATTGTTCAAATCTGTTGTGTAGCTCCTCAGACAAAGCCCTTAAACTTTGTATTTCAAGTAATAAAAGGTCCTTTCGGAAGCAAATATGTTATTATTGATGATAGACATCTTAAGAATGCTCAAGGATTTCTCAGAGCACATAGTGCTGCATGAGAAAATACATTGTATTGAATAAGTTTTAGGATAGGAGAAAATGAATCGAATTGATTTGGTTGCATCATAAAAATAATTCAATTCGATTCGGTGTTAGCTAAGCTAACTATCTATCTGACTTGAATAGAAGAAAACAAAAGTATCTGCTGTCTAAAACCAGAAGATTCAAATCCATATCAGCCACCTTAACAAGAGCAAGTGCCAATTCGTACCAGCCTCTGTTAACTGCAAGTAATGAGTTCACCTCATCAACTAATCCTCTCCCAAAGCAACCAGAATAACACATCCCATTTTTGGTACAATCCTTCATTCAAAATACAACACTTCACCAGCTATTTTTTTCTATTTTACTGATAATGCTTTCATTACGAGAAAAGAATGAGACAAAAATGGGTATCGAGAAAATACATTACTTGACAACAAGATTTTAAATTAAGACAAAACTTACCTACATTACTATTGGTGTTGTTTTTCTAGTAAAAATAACAATAAACGCTCGTAACTAGTCAGAGCTCATAAATCATAACTGTCCCAACAAAGAATAGACACAAATGTTTTTAGAGAGTGGTGGTGAAAAAAAATAGTCTATAATATTTAAATGAACATGTATGCTAAATGGAAAAAACTATCAATAGGGCAATTGCCCCCATCGCCTTTTACTTAGATGAGTCCCTGGTCCCAACATTTTATTCCTCCAATGATGAGTATTTACTAGTGCACAACAACATCTGTGATACTGTAGGTAAATTTTGTCCTTTAAGTTACAGTACACGAAAGCAAATGTGCCAAAACATCAATAGATTCTCGAGATCTTTGCAACTACGGTTGCATCAACACCAGCAATATTTGTCTGATGTTCAACAATGTTAAATACTGCATCTCATCTATGAATGCAATTTTAGCCACATGTATCAAGATTTTACATTACGGTCTACAGAAGCAACTGAACCGTAGTTATATGCCATTTTTAATATTCAGAATTCAACATGTGACCATATTTTAAAACCATGCTTTCACACATGCAATAAATCTCATCACGACTCAGAATACACAACCCAGCTACTACCACTCGTCACCTTCACTCCCTTCTCTTTCATTTCCCTTCTCATTTTATCAGCTTCCTCTTGTCTCCCAACACTAGCATAAATCTTAGCCAACAGAACATAATTTGCAGCATTATCCGGCTCAACCTCAACCAAAGCCTTCCCCGCAATCTCGGCCAACTCCAACTCTCCATAATTCCTACAAGCACCAAGAAGAGCACCCCATGCCTTAGCAGTAACCTTCACAGGCATCCCTTTAATAACCTCATAAGCTTCATACAATCTCCCAGCTCTACTCAAAACATCAACCAAACAAGAATAATGTTCGCTATTGGGCTCAACACCATAATCTCTATGCATCCTCATAAAACAACACAAAGCCTCATCATCTAACCCAGCATGACTACAAGCCTTCAAAACACCAAGAAAAGTTATCCCATCCGGCTTCACACCTGAAACCTCCATTTCTCGAAAAACCTCCAACGCTTCCCTCGCTTCGCCGTGCAATGCACAAGCAGATATTAAACTACTCCAAACAACCACATCCTTATCACATCCCCTCATCCTCTGAAAAACTTTCCGCGAATTCATCAAACAACCACATCTCCCATAAGCTTCAATAAACCCACTACTCAACTGAGGATGTTCATCAATATCATTCCTTATGGCATAACCATGAATCTCTTTAATCAAATTCAATGCTGCCAACGAAACAGAAGCCGGAAGAAGCGCCAAAAGCGTTATCAAACCCGGCTTCAATTTTAAATCCAACATCTTCCTATAAAACCATATAGCTTTAAACGACCAATCGTCCTGATTCGACGTCGATAAAGCAGCAATAATCGGGTTAAAAGTGGATTCATTAGGAGGTACATTCATGACATTAAATAATTTAAGTGCAGTGGTAACATGATGGGAATGAGAGTAAAGTGAAATGATGGAGTTCCAAATGACGACATTTGGGTGAGGGGTTTCATCAAACAGTTTATGTGCGGAAGTGAGAGAAATGCAGTGACCGTAGAGGTTGATGAGGGAGGAAGAGAGGAATGGGTTGGTTGAAAGAAATGAGGATTTGATGAGGTGAGAGTGAATGGAAGTAGCGAGTAAGGGGAGATTGAGGGCGGTGCAGGATTTGAGAGCGAGAGTGAAGACGTGTGGGTCGAGTGTGATGAGAAGAGTAGAGTGCATGTGGTGGAAGAGTGTAAGGGCTTGTTTGTGACGAGAATTGTTTACGTGTGTTGTTATTAGTTTTGTTAAGGAGAGGAGTTGATGGTGGTGGGATGAAAACAAAGAGGAAGAGGAGGCCATCACTTCCACTTCGACACCACTTCCTCAGTCCCAAGTCCAAATGTTACCTTGTCTTTTAATGTTGATTAACTGATTTGACATACATTATTATAATACACTCTAATAAAAAATTTGAGCAAATATTAATACACATTTACGAAAATATTTTAAAGTTATAGTATTATTGAAAAAAAAATAATGTATGCAATACAAACTTTATTAAAGAATGATGGATACATTTAGTATTGATTGATTGAAGTTATTAGGGAAACACGTTCGTTTTTATCGGCGAGTATGTCATAGTAAACATATCAAAATATACATGCAGAAATGGGTATATGTTTTTTACATAAATATTTTTTTTTCGACCAAGACAGATAAATATTGTAAAATACTATATCATGTTATGCTTTGATTGAAATCCGCAGTGGTAATCATGTTTGAGCAATTAGTTTTGTAGCCATTAACTAAATTTGAAAAATTGAATTCAGATATTTAAAGGAGTTTGAACTTTGAAAAGAATGTTTACCATTTAAACTTTAATTAATCAACAACTAATATTTATAAAAAAAATAGTTTTGAAAAAATTTAAAATCACAATAAAAAATTATGATAGACTAAAAACTACACATTGTAACTTCTAAAAATCACCGTCACACTTTCTTAAATTCATGGTGGTGGCCAAACCAAACATAGATTTAGAAAGGTTGAATATGTCCTCCTATCTATCCCTTAATCTAGCAAAAATTAATTCTATAACTTTCGGTTTTTTCATGGAAAAGAAAAGAGTCTAAAATAAGATAAGAGAGATTATTATTTGAGAGACAAATAAAAAGAAAAGATAAAGTTTCACCAACAAAGGTGGAGAATATTGTCCTCCTCTAGTACGCGTTAATTGATTTTGATCATTAATTGAAATTGATCAATTTACATTATACATTAATTTATTTTTTATCATTAATTGATTTTGATCATTAATTTTAAATTGCTCAATTTGCCGTTTAGATGTGTGGAATCTAAATCCAGATGAGGGTCAAGTTGTGGTAAAGTGTATTAGTAGATCCACAAAGCTCGCTGCCATTGATCGCATTGCACATTTGCACTTGACTGCAGGGGAAATGTCTCGGTCCAAATTTTTCACTGTCTGTGATGATTATTTGGTGTTCTCATTTGAATGTCATGAATTTCTTGTCACTCAGATAATATAACATATTGCTTCTTAATATAAAGCCTTAGCACAATAGTATTGGTGTCTTCACAATACTATTATTGAGGTTTTATACTCAAATATAATTAATCTATCAATCAATGTTTTACATTTATATTATCTCTGTTTAATCTATTTTTAACTCAAACACAAATTTCATCAATACTAAGAACATTAAAAAAAAAGACCAGAAAATGAAAAACCAGCTTAGCTTCTCCCAATCAACTCTAGAACCAGAAACTAGAGCATGACCAAGTTCAAGAAGTCACGAACCTTGCAAAGACATGAACCTCCCTTTTGTTTTGTATTCACTTTAGCATAAATACATTAGCATTTAATGTACAGAAGAACGGATTCAACAATTTCAGTATGTACATTAATGTTTACTTTTAAAATATTAGTTTCAAAACAAAAAATATAATATTTAGTTCCAAAACAAAAAAATTATAGAAGATAGAGCATAAACTTATGGGTTAAAATTAAAATACACTGTTGATCATGACTTAATAATATTAACTGTGTGGATATTGTCTAATAACTTTATAATACAGTATCATCAGTATGACTTTTATCATGTAAATGTCCAGCATGATTAAGTCCATTTCAAATTTAAAAATAAATTAAAATGAACATGTGGTGCAAGCCAAATCAAACAGCTACTAAGATAGATCCTCCTTTTTATCTTTGACAATTTTTAATATTGATTCACATGTCAGAAAAAGAACAGTATAGTGAGACACTTTCTTTATGCATGTCAGTTTATTAGATATCATACAAAGCACTAACATGGTATCCATATTCAACAAGAAAATAGGAAATTTATTTAGAGTTTTCTGCATCCGTTTGAGTGGTGTTGTCTTCAGGAGACGCTGTAAAATTACGCCTTTCCTCAGAGGTAGCAGTGATGACTGGCATCCACAGGTCAGCTGTAGAACTCAATAGAGATTGCACCTGAGGATCTGCAGCCATGGTGGATGATATCATCTCATCAACATCATCCAATTTTGCTGATAATCTATCCAACTCCTTAGCTATTTCCAACTGTGTAGACAAAAATCAAGGAATTAAAAAAGAAACAAAGAGAATGTTACTTCATTTCATCACAGAGATGCAGAGCACAGTTTCATCTAGTAATGGCTACACTATAGAGTGAAAACCACCTCGTCAAGTTGTTTTGTCGACTTTGAAGGAACTTTTGTGACCTCTAGTCCAAGAGTTTCAATTTTGGAACGCAGTTCAACTTCTTCTTGATTTGTCAGTGCTTCTACCTACACAGTTTACCATTAGATATGCGTGAATATATTTAGTAATAACTAGTAAGAGATAAGGTAGAAATTGAGCTATTGGTGAAATCAAGAGAAGCTGCATGCATATACTTGTTCTGCGATACTTTTTAAGTATGAAAGCCTAACTACTTGAATTATTTACAGAATCAAGGGCATTTAGGGAAACAAAGTGGTTAAATCTTTTTCTGTTTACAAGAACAGTGGAAACAAGTTAAAAATTCTATAAAGCAGGTAATCTAAAATCCTAGTAAATGAAATGAAGATCATAGAATGCTTGGCATATGTTTCTCTCAGCTGGAAAAAGTTAATCCAGCTCTACCTTAGGCCTTTAACACAAGAAATTCAGTTCACTATACTGTGAAGATTTTGAGCAATTTACAATACAAATTAGCAAGGGAGAATAAAAAAATCCCTAGATTCAACTGACAAGCTGTGGATTTTGTTTATGTGAGAAAAAGACCAATAGAAGTTTCAGTTAGAAAAGTGGAGTAATGAAGGATAACCAATAATTAGGCATTTTTGTTGTATGATATCCTCTCTAATGCTCATTCATCTCAAAACTTTAGGAACCAACCACGGCGCATATCAATCAATCGATAACTTAGTCCAAAAAAATACTGTTATAATCCATACTTGATTGTTTTGTTTACTGTATTGTGGTCCAAAAGTATTCGTAGTTAAAACATTAGCAACAGCTTCATGATGAAGCATGCAATGCAACCATATGTTGCAAAGGGATACTGCAGGGTCCAGACAACTGTATGTGACCTTTCAAAAGTATTATACAGTTTATACTGCATGATGGCACAGCAATGAACTATAGTATTAATGATGCACTGCACAGCCAAATAATTGGATTTTTAGAAATGAAGCCATCTAAAATACAAGTGAATACGAATTAAGACAACAATATTCATCTTACCACTTAAATTTATCTAACATATGCATATCACTAACATGGATAAATTGCTTTTATCTCCCAACTTGACAATTTATATAGCATAAAGAAAGCCCAAAGAAGTGTGTAAACTCATATTGAGTGTGGCTTTAGAACTATTGTTTCCCCCAAAGACAATTAGACAACACTTAAGCAGGGTTATCAAATCGAGACTCGAATCATAGATAAGAGGAATGAAGACTTATTTTATAAATTGTGAATCAAATCTTATTATGAATCACAAGATACATAATCAATAAAAATATGACATTTTTAAGCAAGAATAAGTGAAAAATAAGTTAATATTTCATATACAAACTTCAAAATAATTCAAGGATTCAAGTCATAAGATCAAAATGACAAATATTGGCTTGGTACACAAAATTTAGGGTTAAGTTGCAATTCATTGTAATGAATTGAGATTCATGTTGCAGTTATGTCCATTATATACATTTTTTCCAATTGGGCTCATTCAGGGCCCTGGCTATAGGTGTGAGTTCTAACTTCTAAGGAGAAGCGCAAGGTGTGGAGAGTCTATTTGACGAGGAATAGAATAGAGAATGGGAATGATGAAGTGCCTCAAGGTGGAGAGCATAAAGGAATCGAAGAGGGGACAGAGAGGATCATCTTCAAAGTTTGTTAATCTGTCATGGGCAGTGAAAGAGCATTGTTATGTGGCAGTAGAAATCTACTTTCCTTACTGAATTTTCCTTTTTCTCATTAATAATACAAGCCTCGTTCCACCATTACTATTCTATTGTGTTTTCTGGCTTTCTGGTTCCTAACAGGTTCAGTTTTGTTTGAAATCGAGATATACTCACATGTTATGTAAGCCAGTACACACTGATTTTTTGTATCAGTAAAAAGGTACATGAATTTGGACCAAATACATATATCTTTGTACTTATAGAAAAAAACCGGAAAACTGGAGGGAATAATAATCTATGAAGCACGAACACCTCTAGAATTAGACATATAGTAGTGTCTGACACACGTCAGGGTCCAACACTTGTACGAGACTCATATGACACCTCAAACAAGTGTACCCAAAAAACTTTTTTTTTCTTCACATCAACACACTTCTTAGACACATCTACATGAATAAAAATGTTTCAAAGCAATGATGATCAATGAAGTGGTTAAAGACATTAAACTTGATTGCATCATGTTTAGCTTTCCAATAGTAAATAGATGAGTGGATGTGAAAAAGTAGCAAATTTACCTGTACATATGTATATTGTTATAGATCATTTATTAATAATGTTCATATTTTATGTAATTATAATAAATAAATAACTATATGTATATCGGTGTCCTATGTTTTTTACATTAGTAGTGTTTCGTGACGTATCAGATGTCTATGTCGGAGTTTGTGCTTCATAGTTACTGATTACCATACACACTTCAAACAAGAGAAGCATCAACTTCTCATGTGTCACTAGAAGTGCTATTAACTATTAAGCACTTACACAAAATATACATAGCTTCGACACTTCAAATTAAAGGCATATTTTAGTGTTCCAACACGTGTCGCTACCAGCACAATACTGACAAGTATTACATACAATCACTTCTATTTTTCTCAAATTATTACCTATGTTTGCGTGTGAGTGTAGGTGTCTTCACAGTAGAAAAAAACTGTGATGCTATCACGTCGACATGAACAAAACCACATACAGATTCGAAAAATCAGTATTTGGGACAAAATGAAAAAGTGGGTCAACAAATAAATAAACCTCATGAACGACAGAAACAAGAGAAGAAAAATAATAATAAATAAATAGGAATAAATAAATAGGGTACGTGTATGCAAGAGTGGTAGAAATTTGTGCAACACTGATATTAAATTACAAACCAGTGTGTAAAAAAGAGAATTTGAAGATAGATCTTGGTATAATAATGAAGAAGGTGATTAAAAAAGAAATCAAATAGAAAAAAATAAAATAAAAAATAACGAGATTCAGAAATAATGAATGAAAAGATGGTGAAATGAACCTCAAGGAGAAGATTGGAGAGAAGCTGAAAGAGCTGAGCATCGGGCTTTCCATCCTCTGCCATGGGAATGCAACGGCGTCGTTCACTTGTAATAATAATTAAGTATGATTAATTATTGCAAATGCAACGACGCTGACTCTGTTCTTTGCGTTCCCCTCTTCTATGCGACCTCTTTCTCTTACCACTTCTTCTTACTCTTTACATCCCCTATTTTAAGACACACAAATTAAATTATTATAATAATAATAATACCTATTCTCACTAATATTTTTAGTTCTTTTTTAATCTTTTTCATCGTTTATCTCATTTCACACGTATTAAACAATATAGTGTTTTCGGAGTAATTTAAACAATATTAATTAGAAAACACAATTCAAATAAATACTACATTAAGAAAAAATAACATTGAAACGTTTACTCATTGTGAAAGATGGACAGTATTGTGTTTGGGCTGTAATAGTTAAATATAAATTATAATTCTTTACAAAATATAATATATATTTTGAATATATAGAGACACTTGGGAAATTCTTTACAAAATATAGGAAATACATAGTAACAAATACATAGGAACAAATTGTTTGGTTATAGGCTCCCCTTCAAGCTCAAGGCAGAGTGTAATACATAGTAACAAATACTTACAATGAGAACTTGGTTTTGAAAACGGAAAAGAAAATACAAGATTATGAAAAATATAGGAGACACTTAGGAAATTCTCAAGATTTCTAACAGATATGCACTCGTTGTATTTCACTCTGCCTTGAGCTTGAAGGGGGGCCTTCCTTATATAGAGAAAGAATCCCGCTTGTGTTGTATTAAGTGGTGGAGGAAATGATGAGATTCTTTCCACTTTCGGTGCCACGTCTGAGTGTTGGTGCAGATGGCAGACAAGTGCCAATCAACTTTTGCCTTTGCGTTTTGCTTTTCAAAAAATATTAGTTTCCTGTTTTTCAAATTACTTTTTTTTAAAGGGGCTAATAGTATTGGGCCATTTATGTTATGGGTACAATGCCAAAATAGTCGTCTTCATTTTCATAATCCATATTAATGGTGTCTTCTGAAACACTGTCTGAGGAATGTTTTGATGATTGGGCCTTACTTTTGAGGAGTTGGGACATGATTTCAAAATACTTTTCTTCGGATTTTGCCGTTGCTAATTGAGTTTGGGCAAAAGACTTTTGGGCCAAGAATGTAGTTACCATTTGGTCTGGTTTCTTCATTCCTTGTTTTTGGAGCCACGTTGATACTGCTTGCTTCTTGAGACTTTGTGGAATAGAAAATTTTGTCCACCATCTGGCTTTGAATTTTCTGACAAGGATGGTTTGGTTATATTTTAGTTTGATGTCAAAATACCATGCTAAAACCCATGGTAGAAAGAATTTTGTAGAGAATAACATTAGGGGGTGAAAAATGCGTTCTCTGTCTGTTGGTTTGTAATTTGCTTTGTACAATTGGAAGCTTTCTTGGACTTCCGTTTTTAAGATATCTGGAATAGAGCCAAAGAATTTCCACCAATGAGCAAACCATTGAGGAATTTTCGAAGGATCCATAGTAAGGTTAAAGAAAAATAGCCAAGTATGGATAAATTTTTGGTTTTGGATGAGAAAGGTATTATACCAGGCTTGCTGATAATCCCAGTAATTAAAAGATCTGCAATGGTTTATTGAATTTTTGAAATTGAGTGGGAATTGTTTTAGTGTGTGTAAGTTTGATCCCCATTCTGATGGTGGGATGATTTTGTGTATTTTTGCAGTTGAATAGGCTACTGGTCCTTCTTTTGGGTTGTCTTGAATGGTTACAGATCCTGTACATTCAAGAATAAATTTATAGTAAGGCTAGGATTTTGATAAATCATATGGTTTAAAAAACCAGCCTTCTGGAAAAATCTTTGAGATGACGAATTGAGGATTTCTATTATAGAAATGATCCTCAATTGTCCAAATGTTTTGGTAATCAGTTTTGACAAAATATTCAGATTTTTGTCTGAACAAAGTATTTTCAGAATCATTTAAAATAATTTTTGAGGTTTCTCCTTGAGAGAGTTTTGAAATTATTTTACAGGATGGTTCCTCCTGTAAGGTTTTTGAAATAATTTTCTGAGAAGGGGTTTTTGAAGATTCTCCCATCTCCTGTCCCGCAAACGAAGGCAATTGAATCTATGAGGGATTCATTTTCCTGTAGTAGTTTGTGGAGTTTTGCAATTTTTTGTAGCTGTAGGTTTTCTTCAAGTGAGTCTTTGATTCCTTGGAAATTGTCAGGACCAATTGTAGCTTGGCTGGCAAGCCATTTTTGTAATTGGTTTTGACCATCATTTTCTTCAGCAGCTTCTTTCCAAGACCGTATTGGTTTGGCAGAAGAGATCGGTTTTGGAGTTTCTTGAGGTTTGTCCTTGTGGACCTCGATTCTTTTAGATTTTCTGGGCATCACTCAAGTCCTGTTTTGGAGAAATTCTCTAGTTAGAAAATATGGAATTGAGTTTTGATCTCCTTTTATAAATTCAATTTCAAAATAAAAAATGCTAAGAATTGCTTGCTATCTGGCAAAAATTTGTTTTGATGCAATGTTTTGAACATCTTTTTGTAAAACTTCTTTTGCAGATTTGCAATCAATTCGAAGTAAAAAAATTTGGTTGAGTAAATCACTTTGAAACTTTGTAATACACATGACAATTAAAAGAATTTGTTTTTTAATAGTAGAGTAATTATTTTGGCAATCATTCCAATGTGCAGATGTAAACTGTACAATGCATTCTTTGTTATCTGTTTTTTGCTTAATGATACCCCCTTAACCTATGTCAGAAGCATCTGTTTCAACAATTTTTTGGGCTGATGGGTCAGCTAAATGCAAGCAAGGTATTTCTTTGACTTGCTTTTTGATAATTTGAACTGTCTTTGTGTGTTCTTCAGTCCGCGCGACAGGTTTTTTCTTTAATCTATCGTGAAGGGGTTTTGTTATCCTATTAATGTTAGGACAAAAGTCTAAAACATAATTCAAAGATCCTAAAAATCTTTGTAATTGTGTTTTGTCAAGGATTTTGTCAGGGAATTTATCAGCGAAGGACAGGGACCTCTCAATGGGCGTAATAGTACCACGGGAGATGTAATGTCCTAGGAAACGGATTTTTGTTTGGAAAAGAGAGACTTTGGATTTTGAAACAATCATTCCATTTTTTTTAGTAATCATTAAAAATGTTCTAAGATGTTTGAAATGTTGTTCAATGGTTTCAGAAAATATTAGGACATTGTCAATATAGACAATGCAAAATTTCGAGAATGGATTAAAAATTTCATTCATAATTCGCTGGAATTCTGAAGGAGCATTTTTTAATCCAAAAGGCATTACTGTCCATTCATATTGGCCAAAAGAGACCGTACAAGCTTTTTTATAACAATCTTTTAGATCAATTTGAATTTGCCAAAACCCTGATTTCATGTCAAATTTTGAAAATACAGAAGAAGAGTGTAATTTTTGTAAAAGATCTTTTTTGTTTGGAATCGGATAACGAATCCATTTTAAAGCTTTGTTTAAAGGTTTATAGTTGATGACCAACCTCGGTGTATCTCTTTCTATTTCAGAATTTTTATTTACGTAGAAGGCTGCACAACTCCAGGGTGACCTAGATTTTGTAATTAGACCTTTTTGTTCAAGGTCTTGGATTTCTGCTTTGCAATGTGTTTCAAGATCGTAATTCATGTGAATAGGTCTAGCTTTAGTTGGGATTTGTCTATCGGAAAAGCCATTTTCATATGGTAGGTCTACCATATGTTGTTTTTTATTCTAAAAAGTGTTTGGTAATTCCAAACAAATTTCATTTTCAATTCTCTTTTGGAGATCTGAAATTTGTTGTTTTATGAAATTATTTTGTAATCGTTGTTCAGTTTTGAGAAAAGAAACATCTTGTTTTAAGAAACATAAATGTTTTTCTTTTCCTTGAATCAAACAGTTTAATTCAGATTTGTAAACATAACAAGCTTTTAAAAGATTTAAATTCTTTGTTATGGGTTTTTCAATAAAAGGGAAAATGATTTTGGCTTCTTTTGTTTTGCAAGAAATGCTATCGTAATTGACTGAGTAGGGAGTTATCATATTAATGAAAGGAGTCCCTAAAATGACAACATGAGTAATATTTTCTAATAAAACAAAAGGAGTTTTGATAGAAACATTACCATTTTTAATGGAAGCTTCAATTTTGCTTTTTATAATCATGTTGGAGTTATTAGCCGCAACAAGTTTTTCATTAGATTTTTGAAGAAATCTATCTGGAACAATGCTACTTTTTAAACAATTTAAATCTGCCCCAATATTGAAAAGTGCAATTGTTTCAAATTTGAAATCATCAGAAAAAACTAAATTAATTCTAATTAAATATTGTCTTGTTGTTATAGATCTTAAAACGAACAAGAAATCTTCAGGGAGTCCTTCTAAGTTTTCAATTTTGTTAGAGAACTCTTCATTTTCTCTTTCGTGTTCATCCTGTTCATGGTCTGAAGAGGTTAGATTTTGTGCCTGGGAAAGGAGATTTTGAAGAATGCTTGAATCAACTTCATGCTTTTGTTTAAGAGTTTTTAACTCTTGTTTTATGATTTTAATCTCTTCTTGAAGAGATTGAATCGTGACATGGTTTTGTGTCTTGGCTCTTTTTCCCAAGATATTTGTTAGGTCATAAGTGGTTTTAGGAAGAAATTTTGAAAAGGATGTGGAAGGTGAAGAGGATGAAGAAGGTTGACCTTCAAAAGTATTTAATAGTTTTCCTATTATTTCCTTTTGAAGTTTTACATCATTAACCTGTTTTATTATATTAAGAATTAGCTCTTGATCCTTTGTTAAAACATTGATGGATTTTGTACTTGCTTTTGAATCACTAAGAAAATCGGAGGCTCGCAGTTCGTCAAACTACAAAGGTTTATCGTCTTCTGATGAACCTATTCTAGAGTCTGTAATAGATTCTTCATCAGAGGTTTCTAAAAGAATTGCCTCTATCTTCTGAACTAGTTCTTCATCAATTTGGAGTTTATGGAGTTTTCTATTTCTCTTGCAATACCTAGAAATGTGTCCCGTCTGGCCACACTTGTAGCAAGTTATTTGTTTTGAGGTTTGAGGTCCAAACTTCTTTTGGGAAGGTTTTTTCTTGTAAAAATTGGATTTTCTTTGGTTGAAAGAATTTCGGGGCCTAGACTTTTTATAGAATTCAAGTCTGCCTGTTTTGGTGAAAGATTTTCTGTGAGGTTTTCTAAATGGTTTCGAACAAGATCCTTCACAGCTTTTCGAGATATTGGTCATGGATATTTCAAATTGTTTACAAAAAGATCCTAGTCTAGCCTAGTCCTTTTCATCTCCCATTTTTGGTGCTTTTGGAGTTTCAAATCTTGGCAGATTTTCAAACCTTCCTTTTGAGTGAAGCTAACCAATTCCCCATAAGTTAAATGGTTATATGGGATTTGGTTTACCCCATAAACTTCTTTGATTTTGTTTCTAATCTTTTCTCCTAAAAGGGTTGGGAGTCCTGCAAGGATTTTTTCTTTCCAAAAAGGTTGGTTTGAGTCTTCCCTTAGCATAACTCTGGTTAGGAAAGTGTTTTTGTAATACTGGAACTCAGAAAGTTTTTTACATCTAAGGTTGGATAGGAGTTCAGCATTTTTGTCTTTTAAGTGTGATGGATCCCCTATGAAGTGCAAGCTAATTGTGTGTATTAGTGTTGCAACCGCATCTGGTATTGGGTTTCCTATTTCGTCAAGGATGGGAATTCCTTCCTCTATGTTTTGGATTGCATTTAAAATTTCTAAGTGTTGAAGGGGTGTGAGATGGTAATCCCACCATCCTTTAAGTTGGCCTGAGAATCCTGCTATTGGGAGTTCAGCTATGGCTTTGTCGGGTGTATTAGTTTGGGTTTTATAAGCATTTGATGCCATCGTCATTTGTTGGAGGAGTCCTAAAATGTTGTATTCAGACATACCATCTATGTTCCATTCATAAACAGTGTTGGCATTGAATTTGGATTGAGAGAGGACATTTGGTCTGTTTTCAATACCTAAGTTTGGTGTTGTGACCATGGCTAAAGGCTGATCCTTTTGCCACTGAAGTTTGCACAGGTTTTGTGGTTTTTGTTCTGTTTCAGAAACTTGGTCTAAAGTTGTAACTGTTTTGTCAAAGGTATCCTTAGCTACCATCGGTGTGGAGGTAGAGGAATGTTCTATTCTACTGAGTTGTTCATGTAGGGCTTGGGTGAATTCTGATTTACCTTCCCTAAACAGCTTTTGGCTTGTTTTTGAGATTTGGAATGGTTTAAAAACTGCGTTTTTTAGTTTTGGATCAGTCTTCTCAATCGAAGAGACAATGGTATTTTGTTGATTTTCTTCTATCTTAGTCAATTGTTTGGCTATAGTACTAAGATGGACATTTGTAAAATTATTCTGTTGAAGGATATTTCAAATATCCTTTTTAGAACTTTCACTTGGGATTTTGAAAGGAGCAGCTTCTACTAGTTTTTCAAGATGCGTTATTATGATTTGTCTCAAATGTGGGTGTTCAGACTGGACCTTTTGTCCAGTTGCTAAATCCTATTCTGGGGTTTTGTTTCTGGTCGTTATGGGATTAACAGATCCTAGATTTTGCGTGAAAGGGTAAGAAATTCGGTTTTGTATAACATAAAATTCAAACCATTCAAAAAAAAAAAAGAATATGAGTCTTATTTTGTAAAATGAACTTGTAAAATTCATTATGAATATCATGCCTTTGTTTTAGAAAATTTTTGAAGAACCAAATTCTTTTGTCGTTGTTTTTGGAAGCATAAAAATCTTCATAGAGAATAATTTTATTAACTTCAAATTCTTTTTCTAAAACGTTAAGTTCATTAACAATATTTTCAGTTATAGTAGAAAAAGATGGTGAAGTCGGTGGATAAATGTTTTGTTGCTCCTCATTTGTGCTTTGAGGTGCTGTGTAGATTTGATGAGGTATATTTGTGGAGTAGTCAACGTTTTGAAAAGAAGCACTCAGAATATTGGAACACGAGAAACGTGGTTTTGAAAAGGTTTCTAATTTTTGAGGTAAATGAACGATTGGAGATGGTCTGGAATAACTAGCATCAGAATATCTGGCACTAGAAGTTCTTGAAAAACTTAGTTTTACTCTACCATCGTTATATTGTATGACCTCTTTGAGATTGTTGTTTGGTTTTGACTGTTGTAGAGATTGTGGTTTAACAGCTCCTTCCAGAATCCATTCTTCAGGAAGATCAATGTCTTTTTCCAAAGGATGGTTTTTGGAATAACAGTGTTTGCTTTGGTCAAATCTGTTTGTAAAAATAGGGTTTTGCCCTTTTTGTTTTCAATGTTTTTTGTTGCCGTAAAGGCTGAAAACATTGCTTTGTAATGAACTCTGTAAACAATAGCTACAGGAATAGATCCTTCTAACATATTGTAATTATGGGTTTTAATTTGCAACATGAGAGACCTTGTAATATTAGGATCTTTTAAAGATAAAGAAAAATTTGGATAACATCCAAACCAGATTGGCCCTTGACATAGACTAGATTCAACTGCACTTATGATTGAATCTTGGAAATTCAAGAACCTTGCATCTCTTAGGACGCATAGGATTGAAGTGTTTAAACCCTCCTGTGTTAGAGGTTTTATACCAACTTGAACAAGACCTATATGAATGAAATTATAGTTCCTGTCAGCGTGCTTTTTGAGGGTTTTAGAAGAAAGAAGATTTATTGTTTCAAAGGGGTCAGAAAGAGTAACATCACGTTCCTCTGTTTTGATAACATAGTCGGTTTTCAAAAGATTTTTGAAAAGACTAGATACATAGACCTTATCTTTTTTAATTTTTGGGATTTGCCAATTGTTTATGGATTTTTGGAAGTCTTCAATAGTGATTTCTTCACTATTGATGGATTCTCTTTTTTCTGTGAAGTTTTGGGTAGAAGGAGATGAGAAAGAAGAAGCTCTACAAAAGAGATTATCCATATTTAAAATTTTGTCTTTTTACTTTGAAGAAACTTTCAAGGATTAACTGCCCTTAAACGCATGTACATTGGCTTGACACGGGATTTACAACCCATAAACTATTATTCTTCAAGATAAACTTTCAAGATTTTAAATATTTATAATTAATTTTATATATATATATATATATATATATTAATTCTAGTGTTTGAACGGATTTTCTATATTTAATACATTAAACATTTTTTTATATCTTTAAATGTCTTTTGAAACAAATATATATATATATATATATATATATATATATATATATATATATGCTTCTACAAATATAAAAAAAATGTTAGATATGCTCCCTTTTTATAAGCATATTTTACTTTTTCATACATATTTATTTTATATATAGGGCATATCTAATAAAAATACATCTTTTATATACGAGAATGAACTTTTAAATCAAAACAGATAGTTGAAATTAAAATTATTATTTTTAATAACATGTGTTTTCTTTTTAAAATGTGTCTCTTTTTAGAATATCAATTTTCATGTTATATTGAGTCTTTCATCTTCTCCAACCTACTCTATTATGTCGTGTTCATGTCACTATTTTTTACCTTCACTTATTCATCTTCACGAAGAATCAATACATTTTTCGGTAACAATTTATATTTGAATGTATCTTCATGAAGAATCAATACATTTTTCGGTAACAATTTATATTTGCAACATGCAGAGCTGTGATATCTGAAAAATGTCAAAATTCAAACGAAGAGAAAGATATTAGTGGTTTATCTAATTATTTAAAGAATCTATGAACTAATGTATAACACTGATATTTTATTATTTTATCTAACTTTATGATAAATAGCATCTTTTAATGATTAAATATATCCTTTTACAACTAAAAACAAATTTTTATTTTTATATTTTTTTCACCCTCTCTTATTTTTTCATATTTTATCTTTCTATTGAAGTATAAATGATAATCACAACAAATAAGGATTTGAATTGTTACCTTTTTAAAATTTTAATCATATACTTAGTAAATATCTTTTTCAAGTATGAACTTTGAAAAAACATTAGTCCATTGGATAATGTTCTTTTGATGAGTATGTTCTAAAATACACTAGTAATATAAATATACTTGAACAAATGTACGTAAATGGGATGTAGTGTGATTTGTGGGTACAAAAATAAAGTGTCGAGTTAAAAAGATCACATACAAAAAGTATTTTGGTTTATCTAATGGTGACTAATTAAGTCTTCACAATTGTGAAATTTTCACTATAGTACTTAGAGAATTTTTTTTAATCCACACTTTCACTTTAAATCAATCTTGATGTTACAACTTATATTTCTTAGCCTTAATATGAATGAGATTAATATATAAAACACACTCAAATATATTGATTCACATATTTGATTTAGTGAGGAGAAGTGTGTTTAATGATAATAAAGAGAGCTTGATAGTGTTAATTCAAGTGCTGCGAGCAGCAAGTAAAATGATTCGTTTATCAATCATCCATCCAACTATAAATTGGTTCAATCCATCCACTGCACAATAAAATTATTAATGGATTGGATTCAATTCATCCATTTAAAAATATTGTTGGTTCGAATCCATTTAACCTTCATTTAAAATTCAATTGATCACAAATATTTTCTAATACAATCCAATAAATTACATATATTTATTTTAAAATATATATATACTTATTTTTTTAACTAACTTTTTGTGTGTGTAACTATATCTTTTAAAACATGTCTTTCAAACATATTTTTTTAACTATATCTTTTAAAAAAAAAATTGTAACTATATGTATTTTTTAATGCAATCCAATGATCCACATATTTGTTTTGTAACTAAAATATATCTTTTAAAACATATTTTTGTAACTACGAAATATTACACAAATATATTGTTTGATTACTATTTAAAAACAATAGGTTTTTATATTATTTTTAAAACTATTTTTTATAATATTATAAAATAATGAGTTCATAAATTAATTTTATTTATTATTATTTAAAAATTGCTTTTATTTTTATCATTTTAAAATAACTGTTTTTAAAAACAAAAAACACTTTTTATACCAAAAAAAACTTATTTTTAAAATAAAAAAAAAAACTTGTTTGTTATTTTCTTTTAAAACAAAAATAATAACTTCTTTTACTAAAAAAGTAATAATTTAAATATTCTAATTTATTAGGAGTTGATGATGGTCGGCGTCAGAGCTCTGCCCTTACCAACTACAAGGGTCGAAAATTATTCATCAATCTTCCAAGTATATTAATTTACGACGTGGAAAGTCGAAAATGCTGACTGTTAGGGAAATTACTGTCGCGATTATGGAAGTCTTTCCTCCACAAATGGCACAACTTGCCATCTCTGCAGCTCGCAAAGCTCAAACCACTTACAAAGTCAACCAATTGACTGATATAATGGATCACACTATGTCTTTGAAATAGGTGTTGGAATATTTTATAAAAAAAAGGGAAGATGAACAACAATGAAGAAGAAGAAGAAGAAATCGGAATCGGATGATGATGATGATGATGAAGAAAAGGGAAATGGTCGATTTTGATGAAAAGGGTTCACGATTTGGGGCTTTTGTTGAATTGAGGCTGTTTTTTTATTTAAGGTACACGGTAGTTCATATGCTTCTGATTTTGATTTGCGTTCACGTTGGTTCAGATTTTTTTTATTTTGATCTGTCTAGATGTTTTTTTAACTTAATTTTAACAATTAAATTATATTTTTAAAAATAGTGTCACAATTATAATAATAGTTTTTTAAAATATAAATTATATTTTTTAATCGAAAATAATATAATAACGACTTTATTCCACATAAGTGTTTGACACGTCACCCTTTTAGTGACACGTCATTAATAGGAATGACAACTCATCATGATTTAGACTCAAATTTTGTTTGGGGACTAAACTAGGGACAAACAAAATGGGGGGACTACTTTCGAGATTCACCTATAGTAGAGAGACCAAAAGTGTAGTTAAATCTAAATAATATGTACATACTTATTTCAAGAGTTTTAATTTTAAAGATACGGTATCCAACACTAATACCTTATTACACCTATTTAATTTAATGACACCTAATTTTTTCTAGGGTTAAACATGAATTTTTACCACGAAAATAAATAAGTAAATGTTTCACGTTTTTTTTTGTCATACTTTTTATATTTTGTTATTTTCTATTCCTTTTCAATTTTCTTCTCTTTCTTAATTTCTCATATTTTATTATTTACTTTTTATTTTTCAGTTCCGTTTTCTCTCGCTTTGAAATTAAAATTATTTTTATTAATCTCCTACCATTTATTTCTTCTCTATTCTTTTTTGCTTTTCTTTATATCTTCTCGATTTTTTTTCTCTTTGCCAACTTTTCATTTACTATTTTTATAAGAATCAAAACTACTAAAAAATTTATATATAGATAAAATACAATGTCTAGCACTAATACATTTTTACTCTTATATAATTTTACGAAAAGCAAGCTTTTCAAGATCTAAATATTCCTTTTTACCACTTAAAAAAAAAAAATATTTTCACTTTATATTACCTTCTCTTTCTCTAGATAAATATAAAATTGATAATTATTGTGTTGTTTTTCATAGATGTCATCACTAGGTTTGTCTAAATTAGATGGTCTATGTATGTCTTTGTTGATTCTCAATTTTCAATCTTTTGCAAATGCATTTGAATCATAAAAAGTTGTATGAAAATTGTTTTTATCATGCATAAACTTTTTTACATAGCACAATAAGTTGACACACTTTGAAATGCAGTCACAACTTTTTCTAAGTGATTTTTTTAACTATGTTGGTCAACTCACGTACATATGTCCTGAAATTCTTTTTGAAGCTCAAAACATTGTGAATTGACTTACACATGTTGTAAGTAGACTCACAACATTCTATGAATTTTTGTAACTCAAATTACACATGTGTAAAACGATTAACATTGTTTCGGCATGAAAATATTAGATTTCAATATTATTGAAAATCGACTCACAATCTATGTGAATCCACTTATACGATTTGTAGAGTTAAAAATTTGACAATTTTGACAGTTATAAAGTAATTATTTCAGTTAGAAAACATTAGATTTTAATAAACCAATTCATGCCTTTTTATACATTGATATGAACCTTCATTTGCATTAAAAATACTTTAATTTATTCCAAAAGTTCAATGCATTCAATATCATAATCTAGATTGAATAATCTTTATGATTCAAGTCAGGGTTGTGATCAAAACTTTGTGTGAGAAATATCAATCGATGGAATATCTTTTGTTGGGATGATTATTCGATATGCAAGCAATCAAATGGATATCGATTAGCGTTGCATCGGGATTTTGAAAAGGAGATATCTTCATGTTCTAGAGAGGTATTGTTTATAACTTCTATCTTGCAAGAAGTGAACGTCTTCTTTTTTAGGACAGGGGTTCATATTTTCTTAGAGGGTATTCCAAGAATATGGTTAAAATTGTTTAGAATAGAAGGAATTGATCTAAGTGTCTGTAAAAATTATCGACGAATGTTGTAAATGATCAATTAAAAAATAAAGGAAGAAATTTCCTTTATTTGAATGGGGACTAAATGTATTCTACATGAGGGGACTAATAGTAGAAGAACCAATATAAATCATTGTGTGTTTTTTTCTTTCTCTTATTTCATTTAATTTTTGTCTTTTCATTCTTTATCAATTTTGATATATTGGAGTTCAGAGATGTAAAAATTATATTTTTTGTTTTGATTGATAGAAGGATTTAGAATATTGAACTTATTTTAAATCAATATCATATTTTGATTTGTTGAGTAAAAAATTGTTTTGAATAAATCTAAACAATTGTGATTTGAATCATAATTGAAATTTTTGTTTTTGTTTCAATTATTTGTGCATCATTAAGTCTTGTAGTATTCACAATTTGATTTTTATAAATGTATATTTCATAGCATTCAATAAAACCATTTTCTTCTTTTAAATTACCATCTTTCAATTGAATTGATTTATTGTTAGAAGTCATAAAAACACAAGAAATAAGGTTTGAATTATATTTTAAGGTTTTAAAAAACTTTTTAAAACGAATGATAAAATAAAATGTGATAAAACAAGATATAATAAAAAAATAAAGAGATAAAACATAAGTCAATTTATCTTGATTCACCAACACGATATTTCGGTCCAATATCTTCACGTTGAAAATTTGAATCCAATAGTAGCCAAAAGTATCACACATCCATTCAACATATACTAGTCAATCTGACTTCGTTCAAGTCTTATCAATCTTCTAGTCTAGTACAGTCAAGTTGTTGAGGGAAATACCACTACTAGACTAAGTTACAAATTGTATTTAAGATGGTTTTATTAAAAACTCTCATAAAAGAATGTTTACAAGGTATACTCTCATAATATTTTTTTGTTTCTTAGAACTTATAACTAATACAAGAATTGTCAAGAATTTATATGTTTGACGATAATAGGTTTCTTGTATTTGTGTTTTGCAGTGAAGATTCCAAATCCTTTTATAAAGAAGCTACAAGGTCATTAGAGTTTTTTATAGTTGTTGTGATTGCATGAAATCAACATGTAAAATAATGACATGTATCGAATCTTTAGAGATCTTGAATCAATCTTAAAAACTTGTCCAAATTCGTCTTCATAATTAATTCAACGTATTTTGATAGAAGCGACAAGAAAACTAGAGGATGTCATACATTTCTTCACTAAAAGGATAAATCCAACTTTGATGAACAAATGATATTGAAATGTTGACTTCTTTAAAGTTATAGACTAAATTGTTTGACTTAACATAGTTGATTTTTTTTTCCTATCAAAGTGTTGACTTGATAAGTTCAATTGGTTTGCCAAATGTACCAGATGTAGAAATATCAAAACAAGCCTATAATATCAGGTTCATCAAAGGCGCATTAGGAACGTGTAGATCAGAGTCAAATATATCTTTAATAGATTATTCATAGCATTGTCTTGATTTCTTTGTTTATATTCTCTTTTTACTAGAAGATGAAACGTAAAATCTTTAAAACTCATAACAAAGGATTTGTACACTTAAATAATTTCATTAGCACAATAAATTGTTCCCACAAAATAATTTTTGTTATAATAAAGATAATTAAGGGCCGTAGTTTTTCAAATCGACTTGGTTCTAACAATTGTAATGCCATAAGCCTTTTAAAAGCCAATTTTCAATTCAAATTTTTAAACAAGTCTGATTTAAACATTTTATACAACGTGATTGATAAAATTCTAAAATAAGAAGACTTTATTTAACCCTCTTTCTAAATTCTATTGACCGTATCAACTAACAATTATGTGATAGTAAAAATTGAATCATCAAATGTAATTTAAATTTAGTTAATCATATTCAAATTATATTTTATGAAGGGAGTATTTTAAGTCAAACTGAATTATATGTTATTTTAATCTTTACATTTGATAACTTTTTGTAGTAAAAAAACTATTTGACAACTTTTTGATGTAAAAAAAACGTTTGACAACTTTTTGCGGCCTTAAAATCCATTTTAATTGAATTACAAATAGTCCTAAAAAGATATATTAATTCAAGTTTTACCCATGCTAAATAATTTCATAAGTAGTTCAGTGTAGACAAATAAATAAAAATAAAATAAAAAAATTAACGTCATTCAATGATAATCTTCATATATAATAGTTCAAGGTCTTCATCGTCTTTATAGATAAAGCTTATTAATGTTGGTTAAATACGACATACATATTTGTTTTTCTTTATTTTTATCGAATTAATATCATTTAAGTTACTATCTAAGTCATGAAAATGAAGATAACCATTAAAGTATACTTCTAAAAGATGCATTTATGGTTCTTGATATTTTAAATATTTTCAAGTATTGGTCCATGATCGACCTTGGTTCATATTAGAATTTTTCATATTTTTATTGACTAGGAAATCAAGTTCATTCAAATGCAAATAAGAATAGCACAATTAAATTGACCATGACTTTGGATATTCCGCATCCATATTTTAAGATCAAATCCAATTATTAGAAAATAAAAAATACGCTAATGATATACATCAACATTTTAGAAGTATGAGAAATAATTAAATCAAAACTTTAATCATATCAACCAAATTAATTTTTTCCACATATGTCAAATGATAAAAAATAATGCAAGATCCACAATTTTTATTTAAATCCTTCTACAGAAAAAGTTGCATATGTTGGCTTCGACTATATGTAGTATTTGAGATGATCAATCCACCTCATGTTGATTAATCATATGGTAGGTTGAAGATGAGGAATTTTGTGATAATCTCCATAAGCCCTTGATTCAAAATAAGACACCGACAAAATGAGATATTTGTTTATGTGAATATTGTACCTATACGAGAAAATAAACAACACCACATAACAAACCAACATCGCGTGAGAACAAATAAATCATAAATAAAACACATAATTAAATATGTGTAAAAAACTACTTATTTAAATAAAATGAAATAATAAAATAATTTATATTAGAATAGCATCCTTAATCATAAATCACTCCTATATAAGAGAAAGATAAATAACTTACAAATTTTTTTAGAAGAGAGAGTAGCAAACCTATACCACCCCTCTATTTCCCATATTTTGATATACATATTTCTAATGAAATTAATTGAATAAAAGTGCTACTTTTTTATTATAAAATTTCAAGTTAAACCGAAAATAAAAAGTACGTGTGAAAAGCAAAATGGTAAAACAACTTTTTCAAACATAGGTGGAAATTTAGGTTTCTTTGTGAGGGAAGTCTAGTTATAAAAAAAGTTAAAAAAAAAAAAACAAAGCAAATAGAAGAAAACGGGTTAGAAAGTAGAAAAACATATTTTTTAATTATTTTAAAATTATAAATTTATTTTTATTTTTATTTTTATGTGTGTACACGGTCCAAAGTCTCATGTGCATTCAAGAATTATTCTGAATACCTTTGGACCATGATGATAAAATTTACGGAAAGGACCATACTATTCGCCCCCCCTAATATACTAGTACTAATGGACGCACTCAACTTTGTCCTTTAAAAAGGCGAGGATGAGGGTACGAAAAGCTTCATACATATATATGCGAATAGAAAGAAAAAAAACAAGAAGGAGATAAAGAAAAGAAAGAATCCAATCCATATTAACAGATCTATTCATATATCAATAAAAAGTGCCAATGCAACTAAAGGACCTCAAGTTACCCTAACATCAACACATCACGATTATTAAATTATTTGTAACGTATTAAAATATTTATTAAATTATTTAAAAAATCATATACATAATTGATTGTATTGTAATAATGATATATAATTTTTTAGTACATAAAGTTATTTACATACAATTTTTTCTAAGTTGCAATTAAATTCCTGCAGCATTCATAACCATATCCTCCCCCTTCCAAAACAATATTAAATTCAATATGACAATGATTGTTATACTATGCTTTCATCTCGTTTTATCATAATTATTTGGACAAATAATTTAACGACAACAACCCTTACATACGTTGCTTTATCTCTCGTTAAACAATTTTTGTCTTTTTCACATGATTATCCGAAGGAAAAGTTTCCTATATCAAGAAAAGGAAAAGAGAGAAGGAAAAGTTTCCACGTTTTAAGGAATTTATTCACGTATTAGAAAAATTTCTCATCTTATATTATTTTCTTCACATAATTAACTAATATATTTCTCATAAAAAACTAATTATAATTTAAATATAATATAATTTCATTATATTTTTGAACAAAATTAGGATATACACCGGTGCTTATACTATTTATAATTATAGTTGAGAATAAATTAGATGGTTGTTAGAGGTATATAATTTGATCTACTTAAAATTTAATCTTGCTTAATCTATTTAATAAAAATATTAAATTCAAATTTTTATAAAGTTTATTAATTTAATAAGTCACAAACTTATAAAAAAATATTAAGTCTGATAGACCGACTTAGATATATATATTTTATTATTATATATTAACATTATTATTTGTTAATAACTTAATATTTAAATAAAAAAAGTATAATTTTGTTAGTTTTTGTTATGTTTATTATTTTATTAGTTTTTCGTATATATATAAGTCTAATTTAGTCTATTTAAAAAATATAAAATATACTATTTAAATACTTTAATGTGAAATAGACTTTTAAATAGATTTTTTGATCAAATCAAATTTTTAAAAAAATTTAAATCAAGTAAAAAAAATAGATTGTAGGTCAAACTCAAACTTATAAAATAATTATAGATCATTCAACATTTAATTTGACTTATTATCACCCTATTCATAATATAACTGTTTCAATTATTTAAAAATCTATTAAATAAACACCCTATTGTGAATAAAAAATTATAGTGTTTATAGAGAAGATTGACTGTTAAAACACTATCCATCTCTTCAATTTTTTTTTAAGTTTCACTTTAATAAATTATAGTCTTAAATGCACTATTGATTCTCTATTTTATCTAAAATAAATTTTTGGTCCTCTCATTTTTAAAACCAATTTGTGGGTTCTATATCAACTAATTCTGAGAATTTTTTTGGACCCCACTAATATTGATCACCTGACATATATTAAAGTATTAAAAATAAATATATTTTATTTTATTTATATATTTAATATGTAAAATTATAATTACAAAATATTTAAAATTAATTTATTTTATTTAAGTTTTTATATAAAATATTTAACATTTTATCAATTTTATTTTAAATATTTAACTATTATTTTTCGTATTTAAATTTATTAAATTTTAATAATTTTATTTATATATTATAATATT
>JBBPBS010001045.1:1649044-1692200 GCA_037974835.1 Cicer judaicum
GGGCTGAGACAAAAAAAATCCCAATAATTTGTTAATAGGGGATAAAAAAACTAGTTTTATAAATATGAAGACTAAAAATTTACTTTTGATAAAATAGAGAAATCAAAATACATTTAAGCTTAAATTATATTAAAATATATAAAATTATTGAAATATAATGCTATAAAGTTATTTATTAACCCAATTAATGAATTTTTTTTTGAGGTGTTGAATTGAAATAATTAAGTATTTATTAAGCTTTAACTTTTAAAATTAAATAAGTGATGTATACTTATGAAATCCTATTAAACACCAAAACGAAGAGCCTCCATTCCTATGCTACATTGTCTTAATATAAGCCACTTTATTATTTGTTTGTTGGTTAAAACAAAATTCATTAAGTATTTGAATTTAATCACTGAGTTACGTCACTTTATTCTATGATTTATAAAACATCTTTATAAAATATTATTAAAACATTTTTACTAATAGTAGAATTTTTTGTTCTTACATTCATCTCAAATTATTGATAGTTTTATTCTTTATATAAAGGAAAAGTTTAATTGTCTTTTGCTATTATTATAATTTTTTTACACTATATAAAATATCATAATTATTTATAAATAAAATTTAAAAAATAATTAAGATAAAAATTAAATATATATAATAATTAAAAAATTATAATTAATTGACCATATAAAAATTATTTACATTTAATATGTAAATAAACTCAATCAAAAAAATAAATCTATAGGTATGTTTTTTTTGGAACTATTTGCTTGTAATATACAAATAAATAAATATTAATGAAATGACGCAAGTTACTCGAAAAAAAAATCAATGACACAAGTTTCTATTTGTAATTTTTTCTTCTCTACTCTACAATACGCTTTTAATATTTTGTCTTTTAAACTTTTTCTTTATTTTAAAGTTTTTTTAAACAAAATACGATTAGATGTATTTTTTTCGACACTCCTGTAAAATAAAAATATATACATTAATTAATACAAAAATAAAAATGTTTATATTTATCTAGACTCAGTGAAACAATTATTTAAAAACAATTTAATTTAGTTGTCATTAAAAAAAATAACTTGCCCAATAGTTAATTCTCTTGCATTTTTTCGATTTTCCTGTTTATTTACAACTAATCCATCGAAAATAAAATGTAAACAAAGATTTTTTTTTACAGAAAGTAAGTATTGTATTTTCATTTTATTCCTAAAACGCTTCTTTTAGAGGGGAAAAGCTAGGAGCCTGATTCCATGACGTGGCATCATGTGATTGGATAAGTAACTTTGCCCGCTTAAAAAACACCGACTTGAAACAACGATGAATAAAAAAGCACATAATGCATTGCGCCAACCACATTTACTATTTACTCTCTTTCTTCGCTTATTATTCATGAGAGAGAAAGTAGAGAGAGAAATAGTAGGTAGTAATCACACACTCACTCATCTTACTTCACAACAACCATCACTCTTTCATTTTTTCTTACTCTCACAGTATCAAATGATTCTAGTCTAACAACTTGTAAGTTTTATTTATTTATTTTTGTTTCACTTTCTAAGTATTTTATAAACTATTTTTCTTCTTTTTTTTTTTTTATTCACACTTGAACTTTTGAGGACCCTTTCTCATTATTTTTTAAAGATGTTTTTCTATTTTTGATAATTAATTTAGTGGTAAACTTGATCTTCCATATATATGCTTTTAGATGCCCTTATCTCGATTCATCTAAAGTTGTTCCTTTTCGCTGTTGCTCACTGATAGTGGAAAATTGAACAAAATTTCTTACTTTATTGATTGCTTTTTCTTGCGGATGTTCATCCATGGTTTTTGAGGTTTGTCTGGAGTTGCTTTCTTATAATTATTACGACTTTATGTTTTTTTCTTTCAAGTTTTTGAGTTTTTTTTACTGTTCATAGATTCATGGATTTTGGGGAATTTTGTTTCTATTCCAATTTCTCTTCTCCAATTTTATTTAGACATAGTTTGTGTGAGGTTTTAGGGATCTTAATTCAAGTATTCATTCACTGTCAATGGAAGCTGATTTCTTTTCAATCTGGATCATTAGCATATTATAGTTTACACTCATTGTTGCATCTTATGCTCCCTTTTTTGTTTGGTTGTTCCATTTCCAATCTTAACTGAGGTTAATATGTGTTTCTCTTATGAATTCTGATATTGGCATGTTATATATACAACAAAAGTGTGAAGGGTCAGTTTTCTGATGTGTACTATAGTAGTAATTTTCTATAATTGTAATATTATGATTTTACTGTATATATTTGATTTATTTATTTATTTTTTGTAGGAGTTATAAAGGCTAGAAGTGGTGGTATAGATTGTTGATTTGAAGTAACAAGATGTCTTATAGAAGGGGATCAGAGCAGCAACCGCAGAGGCGGATACTGCGAACTCAGACTGCGGGGAATTTAGGAGCGGACCCGATCTTGGACAGTGAAGTCGTGCCTTCCTCGCTGGTTGAGATAGCTCCTATTCTCCGTGTTGCTAATGAAGTCGAAGCCAGCAATAAAAGAGTTGCTTATCTTTGTGAGTTGATGTTTACATATTCTCTTTGAATGTATAAATATAAGGGTGTACGCACAAGCTATCATTTTGGTTACATCACTGTAGGATAATTTCTTGTTCTGTTAGGATCTGTAACGTTCAAACTCGGATGCTGTTTAGAAGCTTGTGCTTTTAGAAATTTGACAACATGTCACAAAATCATTAAGAAAGGGAAACAAATGTGATTTTAAGTTCTGATTGATTACTTAAGTTGCTAGATTATTGGTTTGATTAGAAGGTTTGCTGAGGATTGTATTAAAATGGCAGTGTGTAGTATTGTTTAGAGTGTTGAGGCAGAAAATTTCCTGATATGTTGTCTTAATTAAACCTATCTTTGCATGAGTGCTTCATTTTATTTTGTAACGATACTCATAGTAACAAGTGCATTATGTATTCCTAGTATTTTTTTTTCCTTTTACAAATATAATCGGAAGTTCTGGTTAACATAGAAATTCTAGTTTCATTATTTTTCTTTCTTTAATCGGTTAGACCATCCGGTAACTTCTCTTTATAGAGCTCCAAATTTGGTTATTCATTGATTTACGTTGTTTGTTTAAAAAAGCGATTTGATATGTAGAGGCATTACAATAGGAACTGTGAAATCATTATATGTTTACTTCTTTTGAATGTGAAACCACTGTGTTGCAATTTGTTCTTTTTACTTTGGACCCTGACTAGAACAATTCTTGGTCAAACTTCACTACCTCTCAGCTGAACTTTGGATTATCAGAGTCTCCTCCTCTGGTTCCCAGGGAGGGTTAAGAGTTAAGACCAAAAATTGTTCTTTTTACTTCGATACTCCTTTTCTTTTGGTTATTCTTTTTGGACATTATGTTAGTCTCACATTTTGACACACACAACATTAAATGTTTCACCAACTTTGATTTGCATATTCTTTGTCTAATGCACTTGTCTATTTTGTAATTAGGTCGGTTTTACGCATTTGAAAAAGCTCACAGACTAGATCCCACATCTAGTGGGCGTGGTGTTCGCCAATTCAAAACAGCTCTTCTTCAACGTTTAGAAAGGGTAAACTTATGATTTTATTTGTTATGAATTTCTAAATTTGGTTTAGTTCTCTTATACTTTCGTTCATTTTAGGATATTTCCATCGCTTGACCAATGAAGTCCACAATTAAGAGAATCTAAATCTGAATATTAATAGCTTCTTTACTGTTCTGTATTTTGTGTATATTAATACGCCAACAAAAGAAGAAAGAGCAAATACTTCCCATGTATTGTAGCATAAATTTGAATGTCTTTCTTTGTTAATCTGAATATATGGAAGTATTTTCACATTCTTCACAGGAAAATGACACAACGTTGGAGGGAAGAGCAAAGAGTGATGCTCGTGAAATGCAGAGCTTTTATCGACATTACTACCAAAAGTATATTGAAGCGTTACAGAATGCTGCTGATAAGGACCGGTGAGTTTATATTCCAAATCAATTAATACTTGTCACTGACTTGACTTAGCTCTCTTATATTAGACATTATCTGTGAGTATTCCTAATTTCTGTTAATATGATTTGTATATTTTATCCATAATTAAAAAGGAAATACTGGCATTAACTTCATATGCTTTTCCAGTGCCCAGCTCACAAAAGCATATCAAACTGCTGCTGTTTTGTTTGAGGTGTTGAAAGCAGTTAATCAAACAGAGGCTGTAGAAGTATCTGATGAGGTAAAATAAGTGTTATGCTGCTTCAGATCTCTGCATTATCGCTGTCTATTAGTAACCTAATGAAGTATAAATAAATAGAATAATATCAAAATTCTTCCTTTTTTTTGTACTTTGATTATTACATTCCAATGTTTCATTGTAGATCTTGGCAGCTCATACTAGAGTTGAGGAAAAGAAGCAATTATATGCTCCTTATAATATTTTACCTCTTGATCCGGAGAGTGGGAAAGAGGCTATAATGAGATATCCGGAGGTTTGTTCATTTTTACTATGTCTAATTAATCCAATTTTCATTTAAGTTAATGTTTACCTAATCGCTATCCTCTGCCTGAGTTTGCAAAGATGCTGTAGAATCACTGAATCAAAAACGAAGTTCTTATAAATATCAAGTTCAGGGGATAAGGAATTACCTCTGTTATTTACACCTATGTAGCACCGACAACTTGGATTGATGGTGTCTAACATGTGTCAATGTTCGACACAACACACATGATTTCTTCAATCATTTCTATTTTCTTAAATTATTACAGTTGCCTACATATCAGTGTGTTATTCGGTGTACATGTCTATGTCAGTGCTTCATAGACTTACACAACAAGAAGTTAACATTCAAAACGCCCCAATAATTGTGTACCAAAATAGTATATAGTTAGCAATTTACTCAACTACTACGAGCCTGGCACCAACTTACCATTGCAACTTTTATGTGATGAATAACTTATGTTAGAATTTCTTTTGAATTTATTTTTTTAAATTGGGAAAAGGGGAAATTTTTATTAATCAAAGTGACACTAATGACCAATTTTACAACTGTCCCCGAGGAGATTCAAACTCGATATCTTGAGGTAACCAGGCTAGCTCTTGCCTCTGAGCTAGCTAGCACCTTGAGTAAATGAAGTGTTGACTAGATTGCTTACATTTATTTTATACTTTGACAGATTCAAGCTGCTGTGTCTGCACTCCGTAATACTAGGGGTTTGCCTTGGCCAAAGAATCACAGTATCAAAGTAAATGAAGACATTCTGGATTGGCTTCAGCTGATGTTTGGTTTTCAGGTAGTGACACGAATTGATACGTGACCAGTGACCACCGTTTGGTTTTTGTATTTTATTCTGAGATTATTTCATTGTGCTTATGCAGAAGGGAAATGTGGAAAATCAAAGGGAGCATTTGATTCTTTTGCTTGCAAATGTACATATAAGACAATTTCCAAAACCTGATCAACAACCCAAGGTGCGTTTTTGTTTCTGTTGTTGTCAATAACTATTTCTTGGACTCTAATTTCTGATTTAGATATACTGAAACTTATTGTTTCTTATAAACTTCATTTCTCATATTTAGTTGGACGACCGTGCTTTAAATGATGTGATGAAGAAACTCTTTAGAAGCTACAAGAAGTGGTGCAAGTATTTGGGCCGCAAAAGTAGCCTTTGGTGAGATTTTCATATCTTAATATATTAATAACCTTAAACCACCTTAATTAGGCATAAGTAGATATTTAGGAATTTGTAATATGCTCTTTTAAAATTTTATTTTTATGATGTTTAGGTTGCCAACTATTCAGCAGGAAATGCAACAGCGCAAATTGTTATACATGGGTCTATATCTTCTTATATGGGGAGAAGCTGCAAATTTGAGATTTATGCCAGAATGCCTTTGTTATATCTACCATCATGTAAGTATTATTTAAAGCGAAAAATATTAAAAGACTTTGTTCAATCTGAAGAGATATTTAGAAGCTCTCGAGCTCTTCCCTCCGTAATGGTGCACTTCAATTCTATTAAAATGATCTAATATAAACTCGTTCTTTCGGCATACTCTACATAAGATATTTTTAATTAGTTTCCATGTGTGTTAAGCACTTTGCATGTCTTTGCTATGAATTTGAAAATTATTAACTGAATATAAGCATAAATTTTTATGTTTACCTACCTAGATGGCATTTGAGTTGTATGGGATGTTAGCTGGGAATGTTAGTCCACTGACGGGTGAACCAGTAAAGCCTGCCTATGGTGGGGAAAATGAAGCCTTTCTGATGAAAGTTATAAAACCAATATATGATACAATTTTCAAGGTGTGTGCTTCTGCTTTCTTATGAACTGTTTTAGTTTTCTTTCAACATTTTGCTTTCTATTTGTTCTATTTAGCAATTTTTCCGTACGGCAGGAAGCTATAAGGAGTAAAGCAGGAAAAGCAAAGCATTCTCATTGGAGAAACTATGATGATTTAAACGAATTTTTTTGGTATTAATTCTTCTTTTTTATCTGCCTGATTTCCATTATAATTCTTTTTTATCATTAAAGAGATTATCATTCTCAAATTGCAGGTCAGTTGATTGTTTCCGTCTAGGTTGGCCTATGCGTGTTAATTCCGAGTTCTTCTCTGTGCCTTTGCCTCATGAGCAGCGTGGAAGTAACAAAGACGAGGTATGGGAAATTGTGCCTTTACCTCATGATTGTTTCTCTCTTGATGATCTTACCCTAACAAATTGCGCGTGATTTTGGATAACAGGAAAACAAATCTTATGCTGGCGAACGGTGGATGGGAAAAGTTAATTTTGTTGAGATCCGCTCATTTTGGCACATATTTAGAAGTTTTGACAGAATGTGGAGCTTTTATATACTATGTTTACAGGTAATGGTTCCTGATTTGGTATTTTGGTTTACTGTCTCTATTCACTTAATTCTGCATTAATTCTTTATGATGAGATGGACTGACTATACTCTTTAATTAAGGCAATGGTTATCATTGCTTGGAATGACACCGGAAATTTAGGCTCCGTATTTGATGGCGATGTTTTCAAGAAAGTTCTTAGCATCTTCATAACTGCTGCAATATTGAAGCTTGCACAAGGTAGATAAAACCAACACCTGTTCATGTTGCCGTGTGTTTGTTTTTTTCTTCTGTAACATGTTAAATAAAATCTGATCCAGTCGAACTGTACCCTCAAAGATAGTTTTTAGATATACACCAAGAAAAAACAAGAAAGTAGTTGATTGGAGTAGGGAAGAAATAATATGCTTTGATGACAATGGAATTTATCATCAACTAAACAAAGATCACTAAATTCATTACACAAATGAAATTGACAGATACACTTAAGGCTTATTAAAGAATTAATGAAGCAAGATCAGATAAGATGATGGAATGCTTATTCAAAAAATTCACAAGATGTTGGAGTCTCTTTCCTTTTTTTCCCCCTTTATTGATGTTTGATTTTATTTCAATTGTAGCATCTCATTCAAAGTTACTACGTATTTATTCATGTGATTCTATATTGTTTGTATGTTTGAAAAATCCCTTTTTTTCATTTGGATGTTCAATGGCCAAACAATAATGTGTTGTTTATGAAGTTTCTACTTGATTAAGATACCTTTTATACTTTTTCAGCCCTTCTTGACATAGTACTGAGTTGGAAAGCAAGGAATGTCATGTCGCTTCATGTCAAGCTTCGATATATATTCAAAGTTATTTCAGCCGCAGCTTGGGTCATAATTTTACCAGTCACTTATGCTTTTAGTTGGAAAAATCCATCTGGTTTTGCACAAACCATAAAGAATTGGTTTGGCAATGGTTCAGGATCTCCTTCTTTGTTCATTTTGGCCGTCTTCATCTATTTATCTCCAAATATTCTCTCTGCATTGTTATTCCTGTTTCCATTACTTCGTCGTTATCTTGAGAGGTCGAACAATAGCGTTGTGAAGCTCATGATGTGGTGGTCCCAGGTAAGTAGAAGCATATTTGGTTTATGAATTTATGTTTCTGTATTTTATAATGACATAGGCTCTTTCTTATGAACCAATACCTTTTTATCATCGATACAAAGTACTTCTAAGATTTTGATTTATATTTATTTTTTATATTTTCTTTTTATGTTTTCTTAAAGATGATTTGGAACTATTGGTGTATGAGTTTAAAGAACATATTTTTAGTTTTTATGCTTTATTTGTATTATAGAAGCATATTTGGTTTATGAATTTATGTTTCTGTATTTTATAATGACATAGGCTCTTTCTTATGAACCAATACCTTTTTATCATCGATACGAAGTACTTCTAAGATTTTGATTTATATTTATTTTTTATATTTTCTTTTTATGTTTTCTTAAAGATGATTTGGAACTATTGGTGTATGAGTTTAAAGAACATATTTTTAGTTTTTATGCTTTATTTGTATAATAGGTTTAATTATTAGGTCCCTGAGCTATTTGAGAATTTTTAAATAGGTCCCTAAACTTTAAAGTTTGTAATGAGTCCATGAATTTATCAAAAATATTTAATTAGATCCCTAAGCCAATTTTTTTAATCAAGTCTTGAACTTTTAAATAATTTATAATTTATAATTAGGTCCCTCCTAAACTCTTAGATAATTTAATTAAGTCCTTAAACTTTAAAATAATCTGTATTTGGGTCCCCAAGTTCAGGACCTAATTACAAATTATTTAAAAGTTTAGGATCCAATTGAAAACCTAATAACAAATTACTTACAAATTTAGGGAGCTTATTACAAATTTGTTTAGTTCAGTGATCTATTTAAAAATTCCAAATATTTCAGGGGTCTACTGAAACCTTTTTATTAGCTTGTTTATTTCGTTCTTCTTTTTCAACAATTTCCAGCCTCGGCTCTTTGTTGGAAGAGGAATGCAAGAGGGTCCAATTTCAGTGATCAAGTAAGAGAAGCAAGTTATTTTCTTAAATCATCAGTGATCATATTCACTGGTCACCTCTGATTGATTAAATTGTAACTGTTGTAATTTTCTAGGTACTCCACTTTCTGGGTTCTCCTAATTCTATCTAAGTTAGCATTCAGTTACTACCTTGAGGTAAATATTTGATTCACAAATATATCATTTTATTTTCTTGGCACTTAGAATGAATGTTTACAATGTAAGTGTATGTATAATGCTGGTGACACTTAAAACACCAAGTGTTCATGCTGGTTTTCAATGGTGACTCTATAATTTGTTATTTGCATGGAAGATGTTTATTGACTAATTATTGATGTCGAAGAATCAAGAGGAATTAGATTTGATTCTCTTTTATTTTATATTATTTTGTTTATTCTTATTTTATGGTTCTGTCATTATTACTATTATAATTTCTTTTCCTATATCAACAGCTTAAGGCTGTAGCAATAAAATATGAAAGTATTTTACTTTTTACTTTCTTCAATTGGAAACCATATTTCTTATTATTTTTTAGTTTCTTTCTCATGTTTTATTCATCTTCCTATTTACTGAACTATTTCTTCCATTTAAGTTCCATCTACCAACAAGTTCATTCCACCCAATTTCTGTGTGTGCATCAATATTAGTATGGGCATATATGAATAATATTAATCATAAACAAATATGTCGGTCTGGTTCTCTGAGCCTCTATGATCTATGAAGTCATAAATAAGTTTCGGAACTGTTCTTCTATAACTTCAAAGGTGCAGAGATTTTATTTTATGGTTGTCATTATTACTATTGTAATTTCTTTTCCTATATCAACAACTTATGGCTGTAGCAATAAAATATGAAAGTATTTTACCTTTTACTTTCTTCAATTGGAAACCATATTTCTTATTATTTTTTAGTTTCTTTCTCATGTTTTATTCATCTTCCTATTTACTTAACCATTTCTTCCATTTAAGTTCCATCTACCAACAAGTTCATTCCATCCAATTTCTGTGTGTGCATCAATATTAGTATGTGCGTATACGAATAATATTAATCAGAAACAAATATGTCTGTCTGGTTCTCTGAGCCTCTAAATGATCTATGAAGTCATAAATAAGTTTCAGAACTGTTCTTCTATAACTACAAAGGTGCAGAGATTTTATTTGTTTGTTAACTCACATGTTTCATTTTCTCCGCTGTGCAGATTAAGCCTCTTGTGGCGCCAACAAAAGCCATCATGAATGCTCGTGTGTCAGTTTATAGTTGGCATGAGTTCTTCCCTCATGGTAAATTTCTTTTGGAATAATTGAAAATAAATGCAGTTCATATATGGGATTATTCTTGATATCATCTTATACTATGTGCAGCCAAAAACAATATCGGTGTAGTTATTGCTATATGGGGTCCTATCATGCTTGTACGTCTATCTTTCTGTGGCTTGCCTCACTAATCATATTAAAGCCATGTTTATCGATTTGTGGTAATCAATCAGGTGTCCCTTTGCAGGTCTACTTTATGGATACACAGATTTGGTATGCTATCTTCTCTACAATCGTAGGAGGCATATATGGTGCATTTCGTCGTTTGGGAGAGGTTTGTCTATTGTGTGTGTGTTGTTGTCAAGAAGTCCTTGTAGCGTGGAAACTTTTGCATTTTCCATCTTCCATTTTTGTATATTCTCCATGTTGTCATATTTTGTTCAATATTTTGCAAATTGAATCTTACTACTCTTTCCATGGTCCCTCTACCTATTTGGTGAAGGTCTTAGTTTTTGCTGTTGTATTTCTCATCCTAGTGTTAAATTGTCCTTTAACATTCAATTTTAATTTTTTATTTCACAACAACATCTGTTTAGTAAACTCTTTCAAAATAGGAATTTTCTTAACTCAACACATGCCAATATAGATAGCTATGTTTTATTTAACTTTCCAATTTAAAGTGAATGTTGCCTCTCCTAGTGATAATGTGTAATTTTGAATTCATTTCTCATTTCTTATGCTATATCTGTTGCATGTGCATGGTACTGAATCACAAACCATCTTGTTTAAAATAATATGCTAATGGAAGTCATGTGGGTTTTTCTGCTTTAGTGGCTGTGGATCTATGGATCTTATAATACTTAAGTCATTGTTTTCATTCTGATTTCAGATTCGGACATTGGAGTTACTGAGGTCTCGCTTTGATTCAATTCCGGGTGCTTTTAATGCTCGCTTGATTCCTACGGATCAGATTGAGAAAAAGAAAAAAGGACTGAAGGCCACCTTCTCTCGTAGATTTGATCAGGTTATGAAACTTATCTTCATCATTATAATCTGTATGAGAATAAGCTTTCTTGTAAATCTGAATCCTAACTCAACATTACAAGATTCCTTTTAAGATTATCAACTGTCTCTACAAACCAATACGAGTCTTTTAAGTGTTTTGGGCTCACTCACACACTTTATGGAATCTTACTAGAAGGCCACCCATCCTACAAATGCTTCAAGTCAAACACGCTTAACTACGAGTTATTATATTCTAGGCTCCCGAAAGATGCATCTTGTATTCAAGAGCAAGAATATAATGATAGAAACCTCTACCAATTGAATAATTAGGATAATAATACTGAATATTATTTACAGTTCTCTTGAAAGAGAATTTCCGAACATAATCAAATTATACAAACTACACACGGACAGAATTGGAATAACACTAGAAGAAAAAGGAACAAGATACAGTTCCACCAAGATTTGAGAGCTTGGAATGTTCACATTAATTAATGATTTACCATGCTTTGATATCATCACGATTACTTAGATTATGTTGTCCTATTAATTATGGAGGGACTCCCATTTTTCAAAGGTCCTTGTGTGATGTGACAGGATACTGATTTTCTCTTTTCAACTGATTATTTTCTTTTGTTGTTTACTTTGTTGATATAATTACTGATCTACCTGTTTTGCATTTTGTTTCCTGTTTAATGTACACTTCCTTTATCAGCATGACAACACATATTTAATTCTATGAGAATCGGTTGTTGCAGGTTTCAACCGATAAAGAGAAGGAAGCTGCAAGATTTGCACAGCTATGGAACAAAATAATTACTAGCTTGAGGGAGGAGGACCTAATTGATAACAGGTAGTACTATGACTAAGCAGTTCCCAGTTCCTAATGTTGTACTACCTCCATCCCTAAGGCCTAAATATAGGACCCTCTTGGAAATTTCTTGTCTCTTTTATAAGATCCTCTTTGAATTTTCACATGCATTAATTATTTCTCACCAATATACCCCTAATTATTTTACATATTTTTCTGCAACCAACAATCAATACTATGATGGAAACGTAAACTCTCGCCCTTGAAGGCTAATCTTGTAAAAACAACATCAATTAATAAAAATTTAATACTATTATCAACTTTCTTAATTCTTGTGATTTACTTAATGGGGTCCTATACTTAGGGACGGAGGTACTAATTATTTGTTCATGGTGAACCTTAAATAATTATAATATCAAGATTTTGTTGTGTTTTCGAACGGTGTTTATGGTTTGTTGCTAATAAGTCTGACTGCAATAAAATATTTAGGGAAATGGACCTCTTGCTTGTACCATATTGGGCCGACCGTTCTCTAAACCTCATCCAGTGGCCTCCGTTCTTACTTGCTAGCAAGGTTCATCTATTTGTGTCCAATTGTTCTGTGAGTTTGTTAAAGAATAATCATTATCTTGCTTAAATTTATTTATAGCTTTGTATTTGTTGTACAGATCCCAATAGCAGTGTCCATGGCCAAAGACAGTTTTGGGAAAAGTCAGGAGCTGGAAAAAAGATTGTCAAGGGACAAGTACATGAAATCTGCTGTTCTTGAATGCTATACTTCTTTCAGAAATATTATTAACTTCTTGGTTCTAGGAGAACGCGAGAAAATGTAAGTTCATATTAAGTGAATTCTACATAAAAAACTAGAAGTTTTATGAAGTTTCATATATACTGATCTTTGTACGAAACCCTTTTGTGAACAAAGAGTTATGCAGAATATTTTTCATAGAGTCGACGAGCTCATTGAAAGAGGAGAGCTGCTGAGGGATCTGGATTTGGGTGCTCTCCCTGATCTATATGAACGTTTTGTTAAACTGATTGAATGTTTGGTAATGTTGTTTTTTTGTAGACTTAAATATTACATTTTTGTGTTTAATGAAGTTGAAGTTTAACTAAATTTGGTTTATTTCTTCAGCTGGAAAACAGAAAGGAGGTCAAGGATCAAATTGTGATTCTCTTGCTTGACATGTTAGAGATTGTGACTAGAGACATAATGGAAGGAGATGTTGAGGGGTAAGTCCTTTGGAATTTTGTGTCCTTGGCTAATGCTAATCGGATTTGTATCATTTTGGACTCATAACTATTGGGAAAAATTTAAGTCCCACATTTAATAGAGATAAGGCCTGATCATAGTTTATAAAGAGAGAACACCTTTCCTTATAAACTGGTTTTATAAGGATGAATTAGGACCAATATGAAAACCTAGTAATAAATAACTCATTGTAATTCGCTTGTTAGTTTGCAAGATTCAAGTCATGGTGGGACTTCGGGAAAAGATGAAAGGATGACGCCCCTTGATCAACAATACCAGTTTCTTGGTAGACTTCAGTTTCCCGTGACAACCGATACTGAAGCTTGGCAAGAAAAAGTAAGTTTTAGATTTATAGGTGTTTTCATGTCTCTTTTATTATGTTACTAGTTTGTATTTACATAATGATGTAATTTTTTCGCCTTAAATTCTTTTTTGATCTTCACAGATAAAAAGGCTTCATTTACTGCTTACCGTCAAAGAGTCTGCTATGGATGTACCATCCAACTTGGATGCTAAGAGGCGTATATCTTTCTTCAGTAATTCGTTGTTTATGAATATGCCTTCTGCTCCCAAAGTTCGGAACATGCTGTCCTTCTCGTAAGCTCAAACAATTTCCATTTTCCTTCACATATTTGAGCATCGTTCTGTGATGTGACACACTCTATAACACTTTTTTCAACATGCTTATGAAATTTAAATGGAACCCTCCACTTTGGCATTTTACCATTTTTTTGGAAAATCTCAAAGTAGTGGTATATAATTCATTTTAAAAAATCTCTATGAATATTATGCATGTACTTTACAAAAACTCCATCTAAAATATGTTATTGACATTGCATATCTTTCTCTGTAGTGTCTTGACGCCATACTTTGATGAACCGGTTCTTTTCTCCCTAGAACATCTGGAAGAGCCAAACGAAGATGGAGTCTCTATCCTCTTTTACTTGCAAAAGATATTTCCAGGTTTCCGCGATTCCTCTAGATATCTTTGAAAAGAGCCGCTTGACCTAAAAACGCTTAAGTTGTTATATAAGAAAGAGTCTAAGAGTGTTTGTTATATATATAACTGTAGTGTGCATCCAGTCAAGAAATGTAGTAAAAGATTACCTTGTTCTAAAATCAAATGCTGCTTTAACTTATATATTAGTTTGAAGACTAATGTAGGCACAAACAGAATCTTAAAAGTCAACGTGGCTAGTATGTCAGGTAAAACCACTGTAGAAATTGCTGGGATTCATATTTTTCTTTCAAATTTAGTCATCCATCCCATTTTGGATTCTTAGTTTGAATAATTATGGGAACAGTGGGAAAATACTAGTATACTACTATGGAAATTTAAAAATTGTTAAATTTAGTGGAATCAATACCCACATTGTCAACAACTTGTGTCCACCCCCCCTAATTAGGGGTGTAATGGTTCAGTTTGGTTTGGTTTTTGGGAGAAAAGAAATCAGAACCAATAAAAATTAGTTGTTTATGTTTGCTTCGGTATTTTGCAATATTTACTTGTGAAATGGTGTACTGTATTCCTTTCATACTACTTTCTGTACAATTCTGTAATATACTCTTGCTTCTGATCACAATTTAATTCAGATGAATGGAAAAACTTCCTTCAACGATTTGATTGTAAGAGTGATGAGAAACTCAGAGGAGAGTTAGAAGAAGAACTACGTTTATGGGCATCATACAGAGGCCAGACATTGACCAAAACTGGTACAAATTGCTTCTTCGATCTTCTCCCTCTGATGATATTTCTACATATTAGATATGTAATTTGATGTTATATTTTGCATTGTATAATTGTGAGTGTTTTCTGTGCATTTTCACTTAACTCTCACCAAGCGAAGTCCGAGGAATGATGTATTTTCGACAAGCATTGGAACTACAGGCTTTTCTTGATATGGCGAAGGATGAAGGTACGTGGAGAAAGATTCATTGAAGGAGAGAGAGTGAAGGGGGGTGATTAATGTTGTAAACAATTACTTTATTGTGCGGCTGAACTAAATGCTGTCATTTCATGTACAGAATTAATGAAAGGTTACAAGGCTGCAGAACTAGAGAGTAAGGAAAATCCGACCAGTGAACGGTCGCTGTGGACACAATGTCAATCATTAGCTGACATGAAGTTCACGTATGTAGTGTCATGTCAACAATATAGTATTCACAAGCGATCTGGTGATTCTAGGGCCAAAGAAATTTTAAAGCTCATGACTAAGTAAGTCTCTCAAGACAACCCTGTTACTTGTTATTATTTATGCAAACACTGTCCTGTTACATTATGGTACTAATGTTATAATTGCAGGTATCCGTCTCTTCGAGTTGCTTATATTGATGAGGTTGAAGAACCTAGCAAGGATTCTTCCCGAAAAATAGACAAGGTCTATTATTCGGCACTAGCCAAAGCTGCTTTACCGACCAAATCAATTGATTCATCTGAAGCAGTTCAAAATTTAGACCAGGTATTGTCTCAAAGACCATTCCTGAAATTATGAAAAGTGAATTTAATTAATTGCGATGGATGAAAGTTATGCATATAATACACTAAAACCTACTTTTTAAATATCAGAACTAAATAATAATCCAAATTCAGGGAAGCACACACAGGAGTCTCCACAATCTCAACACAATCATCTGGCATCTTGCAATTCAGGACATCTTTCCTGTTAAGATGAAAAGATAATAAAAGTAGTCATTCTTCTAGTTTTTTTATTACTTCCTTTGTCTCATATTATTTGTCTCTTTATAATATCAATTAAACATTAATTACTTTATTCCATTAATATACCCTTATTTATTGTATCTCAACTTATCTAACTATTCCGCTAACAACTATTAATAAGAGTATTTTAGTAAACAAAACTCATTTATCATTGAACTCAACACAACTAATCATTGTCTTAAGAACCGTACACAATCCCAAATGAGACACTTATAATGAGTCAGAGAGAGAGTATTATGGAAAATGATCAAACAAATTCTAGATGGTTAGATTTTTCTCAAATATTATTTTAATTGCAGTACCTAAAGAAGAAATATTCAAATGCAATGTATATTCCCTTAAGCGATGAATTCCAATTTGTCATTTTGTTATTTTGGTTAGGTAATTTACAGAATAAAGCTTCCTGGGCCTGCAATATTGGGTGAGGGGAAGCCAGAAAACCAAAACCACGCGATCATTTTCACACGAGGGGAAGGGTTGCAAACAATTGATATGAATCAGGTCTTACATTATTTGTTTACAGAAGAAAGAAGAAGAATCCAGCTTATGCAAAAATTATGATAGCTAAGCATTTGTGTAACAGGATAACTATATGGAAGAAGCTTTCAAAATGAGGAATTTGCTGCAAGAATTTCTTAAGAAACACGGTGGTCCCAGCTATCCAACGATACTTGGACTCAGAGAGCATATTTTTACTGGCAGGTATGATTTGTTGTATCAATTTCTGTGTTTTCCATTGTCATTTTTTATATAAGCTAAAATCTATGAATAGACGCTGCTGTTAATTTTTTTATCTCCCTTATGTTTCTTGCAGTGTTTCATCGCTTGCATGGTTTATGTCCAATCAGGAAACCAGTTTTGTGACAATTGGACAAAGATTGTTGGCTAACCCCCTGAAGTAAGTATTTTTTTAATACTTCGATGCTCGTAATCAAAGTTGTTAAAATCAAGTGTTAATTCATGGATTCGTACGGTTATACGATTTTAGGTAGCAAAAACAAGTAGAAACACGTGTTGAAACGCTGTTGCACTGACTTGGGTGAATCAGGTTTGACTTGGTAAACTCACATGAAATAAACTGGTTTGATGAGTCATAAATAATGAGGTGTGATGCAAAATTTTAAACTTACACTCTTAGTCATTTCATGCTAATAATCTAGGTTATAGGACAAATAGTTTGAATTCAACTCACTAATAGTACAAGGACAATAAGACTTCTTAAACAATAAGAATAGAGTATTTAGTTTAATTATTTATAAAAACCAAATAGGGCTAGCCATAGTCTGTGGTCATCTTTTTTAGGTATTTTTTTTGGGTAAACAAGGCATCCCCTGCATGCAACCACATAATAATATCTCGAGGCAGCTGAGATTTAATTTAGGAGTTGACCTCTCTCAACAGACTAGAGGTCAAACCGTTGACCATTTTGGTCAAGGGATCTAAGTATCTACCACTTGTGTCACATTATGTTGGTTCTTTTTTACGTATTTTTCTGTAGCATGAATATGTAAAATTAATAGTGTAATTATGTTAGTGGATCGTTTCACTGATCCATTTCTTGGTGAGTTCTATTTTCTGAAGGTTTCATAAATTTCCTGAGCATGTAATAAGAGATGTTTTTGAAGTTCATTATTATATGAAGTTCTTAATAATGTTTTTGTGCGTTTTCATTCAGAGTGAGGTTCCATTATGGCCACCCAGATGTGTTTGATAGACTTTTCCACCTAACAAGAGGTGGTGTAAGCAAGGCTTCTAAGGTTGTCAACTTGAGTGAGGATATATTTGCAGGCATGTGCTCTAGTTTCTCTTTGTGTATGTGCATAACTCGTTTCTATTTCTCTTAAGTATCAGTAGCATAATTTTCTCCATGAGCTGCAGGTTTCAATTCTACATTACGTGAAGGAAATGTCACTCATCATGAGTACATACAAGTTGGTAAAGGAAGGGATGTGGGTCTTAACCAGATATCAATGTTTGAGGCAAAGATAGCTAATGGGAACGGTGAACAGACAATGAGTAGGGACATATACAGGCTTGGACACCGATTTGATTTCTTCCGAATGTTATCTTGTTATTTCACCACCGTTGGCTTCTATTTCAGTACTCTGGTATACTAAGGACCTTCTTTCCTTGTTGTATCTATGAATATACTACCTTTGTCTCTTATTATAAGCATCCATTGCTTTTTTCACTCTTACTAAGGAAAGTTTGTAGGGTAGTTAATGTGTTCATTTTATGTGTTAATGTTCCTTAAATAACCTTTGTATTTAAATGTGTTAAATTTGGCTTTTCATATTCCAAGACAAATTAGTAGTATTAATAAGGGGTATGCTTGGAAAAATAATAAATGCACCTAGTAAATTGAAAGGGTCCTTATATTTAGGAACAATTTTTTTTCAAAGGGTGCTTATAATTAGAGACAGAGGTAGTAATTGATAATACGTACTGACTTTTCTTTTGACAGCTTACTGTCCTCACAGTTTATATATTCCTTTATGGCCGCCTCTATCTCGCCCTTAGTGGACTTGAAGAAGGGCTGAACAAACAGAGAGCTATTCGAGAAAACAAAGCTCTTCAAGTGGCTCTTGCCTCTCAATCTGTTGTGCAAATTGGATTTTTGTTGGCCTTACCTATGTTGATGGAAATTGGTTTGGAGAAAGGGTTCCGTGAAGCGTTTAGTGAATTTGTTCTAATGCAAATTCAGTTGGCTCCTGTATTTTTCACATTTTCTCTTGGGACAAAAACACATTATTACGGAAGGACATTGCTTCATGGAGGTGCACAGTACAGAGGCACTGGTCGCGGTTTTGTGGTGTTCCATGCAAAGTTTGCTGATAATTACAGGCTCTATTCTCGGAGTCATTTTGTCAAAGGAATTGAATTAGTGATTCTGCTTGTTGTCTACCATATATTTGGCCATGCATACAGAGGAGTGGTTGCGTATATTTTAATTACCATAACGATATGGTTCATGGCAGGGACATGGCTTTTCGCTCCTTTCCTTTTCAATCCATCGGGATTTGAGTGGCAGAAGATACTTGATGATTGGACAGATTGGCATAAATGGATAAGCAACCGTGGAGGTATCGGGGTACCTCCTGCAAAAAGTTGGGAGTCGTGGTGGGAAAAAGAGCACGAGCATCTCCAGCATTCTGGAATGCGTGGTATTGCGACTGAGATAATACTAGCCCTCCGTTTTTTCATATATCAATATGGACTTGTATATCACCTTTCAATCACCACTGATACGAATAAAAGTGTTCTGGTAAGTGCTTTTCTCATATAGTTCTCCTTAGGAATGCTTATTTGTCTGTTCATGACCCCTAGCAACTGGGATATGAATTTAACTGCAGTTACTATTGGATTACAGGTTTATGGTATTTCATGGATGATAATCATTTTGATATTGGGTTTAATGAAGGTGAGAATTCAAATCATTATGTTTTGCATCTTGAAATTTTAGGTGTAATCCTTTATTCATTTTAGGTGTAATCATTAATTATGTTCATAATAAAAACTTCATTTTAGCTGTTTACCATAATTATTATCATTATGTTAAACAGCTAAAATGAAGTTTTTTTATGAACTATATTAATGACTTCCAGGCATTATTTTACTTGAACATCATAATAGTAAAATGAAACCAAAATTTTCACCATGTAAAAGTTGTAACTGCCCTTGAGTTACCATTTGATACACTTCTATTGTTAATATTACTACCCGCTGTCTCTATATATAAGCACCTTTTGGAAAAAAATGTGTCCCTAAGTATACGTCTTATTTCAAATTACTAGATGCATTTATTATTTTTTCGAAACGCACCCTTAATTAATACCACTTAGTGCATTGCAAGATGCAAAGCTAACGCTAAATGCGTCTATATACGAAAGGGTATTTTAGGAATGTTAATACGTAAATGGACACAATAAATACATTAACTACTTTTCTTGATATATATTAAAAGTGCTAAAGATGCTTATAAATAAGGATAAAAGTAGTATATAGAAAATTGGTGTAGTGGAAGCTCATCCATGCACAATGCTATCTTTTCAATTCATCAACCTCTAAGGTCATCACCCTCTTTTTTCTATTAAGCATGATAGTGTTGACATATTTATCTGAGTTTGTATAGTTTCACAATAAATTAACCCTTTCTATATATCTGTTGCATTTTGCAGGGTATATCTGTTGGCAGGCGTCGTCTCAGTGCAGACTTCCAGCTTGTATTTAGATTGATTGAGGGATCCATTTTTATAACATTCCTTGCCATCCTTATAATATTAATCGCAGTAGCTAAGATGACAATTAAGGACATAATAGTTTGCATTCTAGCCGTCATGCCGACAGGCTGGGGAATGCTGCTGGTCAGTAATTTTTTTTCCTTCTCTTTAATTGCATTCTGTTCATGTTTTATCTTTCTTTTGTCAAATTCTATGAAAAGGGTAATTTTGATTAGCTTCTAACTAATCTAAAGTGATAGCTTAATATTTCTAGTCTCAGTCCTGTTTGAGCATTTAGGCCCAATTTAGATTAGCTTATAACTTGTAAGAACGTTATAACTAAAATAAATTTACGGTGGCAACCATAAAAAAAATGTCCTGATAAGCTTAAAGATGTTTATGAAGAAAGTTAAATGAGAGAACTTTTTTCAAAAGATTTTTGATATGCAGGTCTAATATTAGTATTCCTTTATTTACAAGTGCTTACTAAGAAGTTTGTCGCTCTTATTACATTTTCTCTTTTCTTGTGTGTTTCATGTTTTCCAAAAGATTGCACAAGCTTGTAGGCCACTCCTTGCAAAAACAGGATTTTGGGGCTCAGTTCGAGCACTTGCGCGCGGTTATGAAGTAATAATGGGCTTGCTTCTCTTCACACCAGTAGCTTTCTTGGCATGGTTCCCTTTTGTTTCAGAGTTTCAAACAAGAATGCTTTTCAACCAAGCTTTCAGTAGAGGTTTACAGATTTCTCGTATTCTTGGTGGACAAAGAAGGGATCGCGCCAACAGCAAAGAATGATTATAAACCAACAGTCTACATCCTGTTGTATATAATGTTCCATTTTGATAGATTATTGTTATCATTATTAAAATTCAGTCACATGTTGTCACATTATTAAAACTCTTTTGACTTCAAAAGTTGGTCACCTAAATCAAATTCTTTTTAATAATGTGACACACATGGTTGGATGATAGTGAAAGATATTAAAATGTTTGTATATAAGTATATACAATCAGCCCATTTTGTAAATGTTCGTGTACAACTTGGTACACTCTATATGCTTTAGTATTGGTAACAAGTTGGAAGTTGTTTTAGCTCAGAAAGACTCTAACCTATGAATTACACAGGCTTCTGTAACATCTCAAATATAAATTTCTTTCAAATCAGACTAATTGTGAAAAAATAGTCTTAGAAGAGAGAGACTAGAGGTAACTATCATATGACAGTGAACCAATATAATCTGTGTGTTTTATCTTTCTTTTTCTGCATCCGGTCAAATGCTTTGAATATCCGAATTTTATATTTTTTCGAACATGTTTAAGAAATTCTTATTGTCTGACCAAGTTATATGCTTTTTGTTAAATGTTTTTTGACAGACTTTAAGAGATTTTTTTCGAATGTGTTTATTTTTGTTACTTTCACCGGTTATAAATATTTCCGATGTAAAAAGCCTTTTACTTCAATTATGATTATACCAATATAAAAGTTGACTTTTTCACATCACTTAATGTCACTATTTTTTATATCAATTGTACCTATGTAACAGTTATTTTGGTTCACAAACCACATCTTTAGAGAAAGTTTTTACATTGGTAATTCGACCAATGTTAAAAGTCTCATTCTACCACGAGATGTTTTACATCGATTCATTTTCCAAATAAATAAGAATCAATTTTGCAGCTCGCGTGACATCAAGAGAAAGGCCCAAATGATATATTCATGAATACAAGAATTTATCAAAGAAATATTAAAAAAGTACAATAATTAAAAACACTCAATTTTCAATTCATATTTGTGGTTCATACTATACCACAAAAGTTTATGTGTGCATGTGGGTTTGTAAATATGCACTTATTTTATTTTAGACACATACATAAGTTAAATGCGATGGAATTCAAGTTGCGGGGCAAAAGGTAATGGCATAGTCAGGGTTTGTGAAACAAGTGAAAGTGCTGCTCTTATCATCATAAGCATAACTATAAGCATCAGGGCATTGGTTCTCAAAAATCATAGAGTAGTTTGTGGGTGGACATTTTTCTTCGGTATTGTAATCTCCACGACAGCAATATTGATCTTGATTTAAAGCCAAACAAGCACTCTTACAAGCAACCACACTCCCATCAGAACCTACCACTTGAAGCTCTGAAGGACACACAGCATTGATGTTTGAGGGACAACTAGAAGTTTTGCAGTCACCACTTCCACCTTGTGGAGTTACAGACATGGGAACATTAAATCCATCTACATTGCTAACATCGTAAAAATCTTGTCCACCGTTTGATGCTACTGTTAATTCTACCAATGTTGCTGGTGGAATTGCGCCGGCACCGTTGCACCCAACTTGACCAGAGGCACAATCAGCGGTAGCACAACTGAACTTTCCGTTATTGTAAGAGCATCCGGTTCTACCCCAAAACCGACCTGACCATGGAGAAGGAAGATCCACAGATTCTGTTGCCCCAGGTGCTAACTCAAAACCTGTGGTTGATAGTTGAGGTTTTTGGTCTCCAGTTAAGGTTCCTGGCCATACACTGTGTTCACACCTGTTTGTGAATGTTACCTTTGCTCCTCCCACCACTACATATCAAATTAAAATCACAAAATAAAATATTTAATAGCAAATGAAATTATGAACTAAATGAAGAGGAATTAACTAAGCTAAATGAAATATTTGTGTTTAATTAATATGTATAGATATTATACCATAAGAGAGGAATGCAAAGCTAAGGCAGAGAGCAACATGAGTGCTTGTCATTTTGGATTTGGCTTAGTTCTTTTTTAGTAGGCTTGTGAATAATTATTAGAGTTTACAGTTTAATTTTGTGTATTGATTGTAGTATGTAGGTGATGAAGTTGCTCTATGTTTATGGCCATATATATAGTTTTGGTGGGTTGAATTCAATCTTCAAAAACAAGTATTTGGTCTGGTCAATTAAAAACGGGCGTATTCGTTGCTTATATGGAACAATTCTACGTAGTTCATTTCTATTTAGCCTCCACGAGTTTGAAATGTCTCCATCATATATAAGTAATATACAATAACTCAATCTCTATATTATACCTCAACTCACAAATATTATTAATGAGCGATATTTTTTATTATTTTATTTACGGATAAAAATAAAATATAGTACCTCTTTTTTTGATGTGTAATTTTTTATTAATTAAAATAAATATTTCGTAAATCATCATTTTAACACAAAAATATAGAAGTCGTAATTTTAGAATATAAATCGATAAAAAATTTAAATTAATTATTAAATTATTAAAATAATTTATAAAATATACATTTTACTATCATAAAAGGGTTTAAAAGTTATAATTTACTGTTAAAATAATTTATGATTATTATAATGTTAAAGATTAAATTGACTGACATTTTAATAGTTCAAAGACTAGTTTGAATTTTTTCTTGAGTTATAGATCAAAATAACTTAGTATTATATGGTTTTAAAGATTAAAATGATGATTTTTTTTTTTTATTTGAATATTTAATCATTAACTCTAATTGGATAGTTGCATTAGAACTATAACCGAGCACGCTACCAATTGCTACCACTTGGATGTTTTTATTTTGGCTCAACTACAAAAATTACTTAAATTGAAACAACCTATATAATTCTACGAATAATAGGTTTTACATAAAAATTAGAGTTAAAAAAAACATACAAACTTGTGCCACATTAAATAAATTCAGGAAATTAATCATGATTAACATCTCCTATAAAAATGAAAAATGTCCTACTTACCAAAAGAAATCAACTTTACAATTTTGTATTGTTTAGATGTACAACGAAATGTAATGGGATTAGTATAAGAAAACCGAAGATTAGCCACGATCATGATGACCGTAGATAACTTAAAAAATTTATTACGATTATGAATGTGACAAACATTATAATAAATGTACTTCCCTCTTTTTCATTTTCGTTGGTTATCATTTTTTTTTCTTTTTTAATTTTTAATTTTTTATTCAGATTTCACGATCTTTTCTTTCATATTCCTTCTTTTTCATCTAAATCCCTAAAAATGCAGAACTCAACACTAACACTTTCATCTAAATCCCTAAAAATCCTATTTACCACCGTATCATTTCATGCCGTAGCACACCGTTTCTCTTTTACGCCACAATTTCAACTCATTCGACCTTACCTTTCACACTTACGTAACCGTAGAGCACTGTAACAACATCCACAAACACTATGCCAAAAATTGCATTTTACAACGTTTTTTTTAAGCCTTCTACATCGCTTTTTCAAAAAATAAAGCGCTGTGGATTCGAGCGCTGTAAAAGCTACAACAGCGCTTTCGTAAAAGCGCTCTTAAAGGCACCTTTTATAACGCGCGCTTATTATGCACCTTTGACAGCGCTTGTTAACAAAGAGCGCTGTGAAAGGCTTACCCATATTTCATATATTTGGGGTACCCTTTTACAGCGCTTTTGTGTAACAAGCGCTGTTAAAGGCATACCCATATTTCATATATTTGGGGTATCCTTTTACAGCGCTTTTGTGTAACAAGCGCTGTTAAAGGCATACCCATATTTCATATATTTGGGGTACCCTTTTACAGCGCTTTTGTGTAACAAGCACTGTTAAAGGCATACCCATATTTCATATATTTGGGGTGCCTTTTACAGCGCTCTTTTGTAACAAGCGCTGTAAAAGGCATACCCATAATTCATATTTTGGTATGCCTTTTACAGCGCTTTGTATATAACAAGCGCTGTAAAAGGTGTTTTTTTTTTTTTTTTTTTATTTTTATTTTTAAACCCTGTATATATTTAGCTTTTATAGCACTTTTTTTATAAAGCGCTGTCTTTTATCTTTTTATCCATAAAAGCGTTTGAACTAGTTCACACAACACAACACAACCAGAATCAGTAATTTAAAACAGAAACAGAATCAGTAACACAACCAGAACCAGAACCAGACATAATCAGTTCACACAATATGATACATATATATTATCCTGTAACACAGTAATTTACAACATAAGTAATTAAATATACATTGAACCTAATTTACAACATATTCATATGCATGTTTATATACTGTCCTATGATCATATACATATAATAACTATGCACCATAAAATATTCAGATCCCTTGCTCAGCATCATGCTATTTCCCAGAAAATCAAATAATTTTCATTTCAAGCACATACTCACACCATTCCTCCTTTAATTCCATCAGATCTTGCTCAGAATATGATGGACTGGAATTTTCAAAGTACTGCAATATAAAAATTGAACATATTATATCAAGTTAGTATCAAATATATAGATAATTTATATATGAAAATCATATAATCAAAATACCGTACCGTTTCTGGGATAATAGTTTTATTCTTGTCAACAATCTCCTTCATGAATCTCAATACGTAGTACCCACAATCAATGTTGTTTGTTTGACGAGGGCACTTTATTGGGATCCATGTAATATTATTAGACTTTTGCTTCGACACTACCGCACCTCTTTGAGCTCGATAAACTTTTAAGGCACTATCGAATGAATAAATGTGATTATTATAGCATGAACAAACACATTATATATATATATATGTAAGAAATAAATGAATATTACTTACGTGTCGAGCATAGTCTTTACTTCGGAGTGATTGTTGTAATCGCCATGCACGGGATCCAAATAGTATATAACTTCAGAGACCCCATTGATTGCAAATAGCACCCAATGTGCCCTACAACAACAAAAAGTTGGTTAAGAAATTTTGTTTATACACAACTAATAAATTAAATTGTCATCAATTAAGAAAGATAAAATTTCGTACCCTGAATTATATGGTGCGAAGAACAATTTATCCTTTTCTTTATTTGCTAATAACATATCTACAATATATTTTTTTACATTGTCTGGATCAAGTTTCCACATGGACATCTTATGCGGAGAGAAGAATGAGTATTTATTCGATAATTTCCTCGGGCACACGACCTTCTCATGCAAAAACCTTCAATGAAAATTTTAAACTAGATTAATTACCAATACATTATTAATTAATTACCAATAAATGCAATTAAAAGTATTTTTTACCTTATATACAAGCTCATTACAGTTGCACTGAGCTCCTTATGTTCGAGAAGGTCGTATACGTGCTCCTTATCGAACAATTCCTCATAATCCTCTCCGAATATTTCTTTATCCATGTGTATCATGCGCGAATCGTCGCTGCTGCACAGGTTCTTTTTTACTTGGATGTCAAGACACGCCCCGTATTTACCAAGGCGTGGCTGACTTATTTTAGGAGTAGCAACAGCAGCGACTGATTTTCCTCGATTCAATTTTTTTATTGCTGCAAGTTTGGCAGGTTTATTGGCAGCTTTATTGGCCTCCGACCTTTGTAATTTGGCAACCTTATTGGCAGCTTTATTGGCCTCCAATTTTTGAGGTTTGCTGCCTTTTTTTGGATGTGCGGGGGGTTTATTTATTTGGACCTACAAAAATGAGGTTAAATGTTAGTTTATTGAATCTGAAAAAATTGACAAAGCTTATGCAATAAATGTGACAAACCTTATCGGGAGATGTAACTGATTTGTTTCTGGGAGAGCTTTTAACGAGGGCAACAAGGTTCGTGGGCCATGCCACGTAACTACCAATAGCTTCGCCCAATGTATGCATATCTCCGTCGTTGTCCGGCATCGGAAACGGTGCAGTTGGTTCGAAAGCAACAGTAGGCGATACCTTGACATGGCCCTTTGGGATCGGAGTATTGTGCAATACTTCTCCCAAAGTATTGTACAAGTTTTCTTTTCCCACCTTCCGATGAGTGGGCGAGGACAAGTATAGAAAACACGAAGTGACACCCTAAATCAATAGTTAAAACATAAGTACAGTTAATATATAATATTGTTTAATGCATAAGTAATTACATAAGCAAGTAAGTAATTAATTACCTCGGGAATAATTTTCAAACCGATGTTGCAACTCCCGCTTTCACTCTCCATTTGTATTTCACCTTGGAGCTAATCCGGAAGTTGCTTGTCTTTGTTCGTATTCACCAATTGTGCCACTTGCTCAGATAGGATTCTGAGCTTCTCTAATACTTCCTCGTTGGAAGGTTTTTGGCGCTTCTCTTGAGGAAAAAAGCTTATGGGAGTTACGCCAAATCCCTTCCCCCTAACTCGACCGGAATATTCAGGAACATTAAAAACTTTGCCCAAAATGTCCCTGCAACTATCCTTGTTGCCCTCTTCATTTTCAGAACTTTGTTGGATGGTCTCCTAAAATACATGTAACATTAAAATAGTTAAGTTCATTAGCCTTTTTAAAATACAATATTAAAAAGTATTCAAGTGATAAATACAATATTGAAAAATATTAAAGTCATAATATACTTACACAAAGTTCTATTACTTTTTGAACATTTTCGTTATCAACCACTCCATCCTTATTTACCCGAGCTTCCTTCCACAAGATATGACGACCCAACGGTTGATCGGATTGGGTCTCTTGTCACTATTCGTTAAAACAAAATATTAGTTAGAAACTATAGTTTATAATACAAATTCCCTCATCATTGATGTTACATTGACTTACAAGTTTTTTGTCTAGACGTGCATATCCCATACGTGATCTTCTGTATGGGTGCGTCGGGTTGCTTGCCCTCTCGCGATTTGCCTTACTAATATTCTATATAAAAAAAATAGCAATTATGTAAAAATTTAAAATACGATACGAATATGAATAATAAAACACACAAATGCTAATAAATTAATCACTTACGACAAACGCGGGGTCAGTACGTTTGGAAACAAACGCTTTCCATTCATCATTTGATATATAATGTCGATATATCTTTGGAGGTTCAGCTGTTGTGTTTCCTTCTCTATCTTTAAGATAGAAATTTGAGAGATGCGATCTAAATCCCTGATGGATTTTGCCAGCAACTCTCAACACGTAATTCTTTCGTCCCTCATCAAGGACAAAAGTTGTCTGCAATGAAAAAAATTATAAGTAAAGTATTTCAATGAAAATATTTATAAATGACAAAAGATTGGATCAAAAAATTTACTTGAATATCATTCCATATGATATCTTTGGCATCCTTCAACGCCTTATCTCTCCAGTCGTCAATCGTGATTGGAATATTTTGACGAACAACAGCCCCAATGTAGCTCAAAAACATTGCGCTGTGGGGGTCAACTGGCTGACCACTTTCATTCCATCCAACCTAATAAACTCATATAGTAAGTACATGCTATTAAAAAAAGCTAAAAAAATACACAGCAAACAGAGTATAGTATAGTATAGTATTACCTCAAACTTGGTGCCATTGCTCCTTACTTTAATCACATTTTGCATTATAGTTGCACCACGTTTGACTTCATTTTCATAAGTCTTACTGGTGCCAACTTCTTCATTTTGACATTCTAAATCTTTGTTTGTATCCATTTAACTACAAAAAGTTCAACATGCAGTTTAGTATAACATCAACAAGCTCAACATGCATCATGCATTATTCTAAACAAGCTCAACACGTATCAGTATATATATTTTAAACAAGATCAACATGCATTTTAATGATTACAAAAACCTAATAATATCAATACCTGAATAATGGTTCGAAGAAAGATGAAATGCGAAGAAAAGAGCGAACGGAGAAATTTCACAGCAATAAAGTTCACAGAAAAATGGTTTTGAAGAAATACGTAATGAGGGTTACGTATTTCAATGAAAATATATTGGTAGCAATGGGAGAGATGATCTTGGATGGAAATAAAGTTCGAAATGAACGAGATGATCGTGGAAATACAGTTCGTAATGGACGGGATTATAGGGTTTGCAAAAGAAGAGAAGAAAGATGAAGGTTGCTCTGATAGTGTAGTTTACGTAATGAAGAGGAAACTGAAGCGGTTACTGTTATATATATAACCCTTTTACAGCGCTTTTTTATAACTCTTTTACAGCGCTTTCCCAAAGAGCGCCCTAAAAGGCATCCTTATTTAAATTTTTAAAAGACTCTTTTACAGCGCTTATCCCCACAAGCGCTGTAAAAGACCTCATTGTTTTAGTATGTTATATAATGTTTTTTTTAAAAACCTTTTACAGCGCTTGTTGAAAGAAGCGCTGTAAAAGGCGTCCTTATTTAAATTTTTCAAAGACTCTTTTACAACGCTTATTCCAGAAAGCGCTGTAAAAGACCTCATTGTTTTAGTATGTTATATAATGTTTTTTTTAAAAGCCTTTTACAGCGCTTGTTAAAATAAGCGCTGTAAAAGGCCTTATTAAGTTATTTTTGTGTTTTGTTATGTTATTTTTTAAACAAGCTCTGCAAAACCCACTTAGTCCTTTTATGCATCAAACTCCACCTGAAAGTCCACCTCCAAAATATCTTCCTCTTCACCAAACTCCACCTCAAAGTCCTTTTATGCATCTTCTTCGCAAACATCAAAGCTTACTCTTTCAATCTCCACCTCAACACCCTTTTTATCTCTTTACATTCCCTTTCATTCTTAAATCGTAACTTGATCTTCAGGTTCATTGCCATGTTGCGAAAAATGGGTTTGTTAACAATGTGTCTGATGTTTTTGTTAACAATGTGTTTTTGGGGATTCCAATGATGCGTACAAGGTGTTTGAAGAAAATCCTGTTAGAGAAAGTCATGTTAGGTATCTGATGAATATTATTTTTAAAGAATTAATTATTTAACACATTAATTATTTAATGTCATATATTAATTATTTAATATTTAATATATTAACACATTAATTATTTAATGTCATATATTAATTATTTAATATTTAATATATTAACACATTAATTATTTGAAGAATTAATTATTTAATGTCATATATTAATTATTTAATATTTAATATATTAACACATTAATTATCTGAAGAATTAATTATTTAACACATTAATATATTAACACATTAATTATTTAATGTCATATATTGTAAAAATTGTTATATACTTATACGTTAATGTAAAAATTGTCACACTTGGAAGGCCTCGGTTCGAATCATGAATTAAGTGAACTTTCATAAATGTAAGTGTTTTTAAGCGTTTTTAAACTACAAGAGTCTTTTACAGCGCTTGTTGATGTAAGCGCTGTAAAAGGGCCTTTTACAGCGCTTGGTAAGAAGAGCGCTGTAAATTGTCTCTCATTATTTTATTTTTAAAAGGGCCTTTTACAGCGCTTGGTAAGAAGAGCGCTGTAAAATGTTTTATTATTTTATTTTTAAAAGGGCCTTTTACAGCGCTTTTTAAAAAAAGCGCTGTAAAAGGCATGCAAATTTACAGCACTTTTTTGGTGATTGAAATTGTCTAAATTTACATAAACCTGCACTTCACCAAAGACCCTTATCCCCCACCCAACTATCCAAAAGCCAAATACTTAACTCCTAATTGAATCACTGGTTATGCTTGCCTTCTTAGACAACAATAATTCAAATTATAATACCACAATAATTCAATAAAACCATAATAGAACCAGAATAGAAGGCATGCATAGTTCTTTTAAAAAGCGCTTTTTTTACATGCATAGTTCTTAAGAATTGAAATTGTCCAAATTTACAATGTTATGCTTATCCCCCACCCATCAACCAAACTATCCAAAAGCCAATAACTTAAGTCCTAATTTGAATCACTGGTTATGCTTGCCTTCTTAGACAACAATAAAACAAGAATAGAACCAGATCAATAATTCAGATTATAATACCACAATAATTCAATAAAACCAGAATAGAACAATAATTCAGATTACAATAATTCAGATTACAACAATAAAACCAGAATAGAACAATAATTCAGATTACAACAATAATTCAGATTACATGCATAGCTTATATAAAACAATTACACATGTACATTAAGATGCCCTTCTTCTTTTCCTGGTGGGATTCACATTTGTTTGTCCATTTACAATACGAAACGATGGATTAATCCAAATTCCCTCATCATGATCATCTCTAAGATATAAACCATCATCAGTTGAATCAATTTCATGTGGTTGTTGTGATGTTGCAAATAAAAGATCATTACCAACATCTTCATCATTGTTGATATCATCACTTATTTTATTGGTCGATAAGACAACATACCATTTATCATCAGAAGGATCGGTGACATAAAACACTTGTTGAGCTTGCGACGCTAAAATAAAAGGATCGTCTTTGTATCCTACCCTATTAAAATCAACAAGCAAGAATCCTGACTCATCAATCCGAACGCCATTATTATTATCGACCCACTTGCAACCAAATATGGGAACACGAAACATTGTGTAGTCTAACTCCCATATGCGTTCGATAACCCCAAAATATGATAGATTTGCATATATTGGGTTTTTGTCTTTTGCACTTGAGACATGCATCGCTTCAGCTACGAGAGTGACCCCACTATTTTGCATAGTGGTCTGATCATCTTGTTCTTTGGTATAAAATGTGTAGCCATTAATAACATAACCAGTGTAAGAAAAAACATGTAAGCTCGGACCATTTGCTAGCCACCTCAATCTCTGTGAAATTGATCCGGGGTCTATATCAAATTTTGACTTTATGTGATTTTTTAACCATGTTATAAAACTTCGATTGTGCTCTCGAGTTATCCAATTTTGATTCCTATTCATGTTCAAATGAGATAACTGATCCATGTGTATTGTAACATACGGTTGAACCTCATCATCATTGTGCAGAACATACAATTGTGCCTGCTCCAATTCTGTCCTTGATATAGTCAGTAGTCTCCTTCCAATTATCCCTTCTCCTGATAGTCTTCCCGAATGACGAGACATGGGAAGCCCTATGGATTCAACATTGGACAGATATTCAGTACAAAATTCAGCAGCCTCTTCAACAATGTATCGTTCAGCAATACAACCTTCTGGTCGACTTCTACTTTTTACGTATCCTTTTAATATTTTCATATATCGTTCTATCGGATACATCCATCTCATATAAGCTGGCCCACAAAGTTGTGTCTCCTTAACCAGATGAACAGTAAGGTGAACCATTATATCAAAAAACGATGGTGGGAAATACATTTCAAGCTCACACAAAGTAACAACAATTTCCCTCTGCAATGTCGGTAATTTCTGAGGGTCGATCACTTTACTACAAATTTCCCTGAAGAAGAAACATAATCTAGTTAAGGCTAGTCGAACTTTTTCAGGTAAAATGGAACGTATACCTATTGGTAGCAAATGCTCCATTAGAATATGACAATCGTGGGTCTTCAAACCTTTTAACTTGAGGTCTTTCATACAAACCAAATTTCTAATGTTCGAAGAGTATCCTTCTGGAACTTTAACTTCGTGTAGAAATTTACATAAAACAATTTTTTCCTTTCTAGATAGAGTATGAGCGGCTGGAGGTAGATATGTGTGATTTCCTTTCTTTACTGGAGCCAATTCATTTCTTATTCCCATATCGACCAAGTCCAATCTTGCGTTGATGCCATCTTTAGACTTTCCTGGAACATTGAGTAACGTACCAATAACACTATCAAATACATTTTTTTCAATATGCATCACATCGAGGAAATGTCTTATATACAATGACTTCCAATATGGCAATTCAAAGAAAATTGACTTTTTCTTCCACCCAGTTTTGACCAGCTCTCCCGCAAAAGGTATGCCAAATTTATTGGTCAAAAAACCTTGTACTTTTCAAGTATTTGATATCCAGTCGGTGGTAAAGGAGCTTTACCTTCTTCTGATTTTCCATTAAATGCATTTCTCCACCAACGATACTGATGACTATAAGGTAAAAATCTACGATGTCCAAGAAACACATTCTTCTTACAATGATTCAACCGCATCCAATTTGTACTCTCTTCACATACAGGACATGCACATTGACCTTTAATGCTATATCCTGATAAATTACCATATGCTGGAAAATCATTAATTGTGCCGAACAACATAGCCCTCAAATTAAAATATTCTTTCTTATACCCATCATAAACTTCCACACCTGTCTCCCACATATGTTTTAAATCTTCTATTAGAGGAGTCAAGTATACGTCGATATAATTCCTCGGTTGTTTGGGTCCAGAAATTAACAGAGACAACATCATAAACTTACGTTTCATATATAACCATGGAGGTAGGTTATATATTACCAAAATCACAGGCCACGTGCTGTGTGAGATGCTTTGAAGACCATGTGGATTCATTCCATCAGTAGAAAGTGCAAGTCTTAGATTTCTTGACTCTATTCCGAATTCAGGATACTCGTGATCAATTTTTGCCCATTATGGGGAATCTGCAGGGTGTCGAAACATTACATCTCTAATTCTTTCATCTGCATGCCATGCCAAATGTTTTGAATCTTCTTCACTACGATACATGCGCCTAAATCTTGGTATTATAGGAAAATACCATACGACTTTTACTGGAGTAGATTCTTTCTTCTTATATTGAGAGACATTGCATTTCGGACACGCCTTAAGTAGTTCATATTCATTTCGAAATAAAATGCAATCGTTGGGACACGCATGAATCCTTTCGTAACTCATGCCAATAGAACACAAAATCCGTTTAGCCTCGTAGGTTCGACTGGGAAGTTCATTATCATCTGGCAACATATCTTTTATGAGTGTTAATAATTCTGTAAAGCTTTTATCAGACCATCCATTACTCGCTTTTAAGTTGTACAACTTTAATATCGCCGACAGTCTTGTGTATTTAGTACAACCATTATATAATTCTTTCTCTGCATCACTCAACAAAGTTTCAAACATTTTAGGACAATCTCGAAGATCTTCTTCAACTGCTTTTGCGATCTCATTAACTCGGTCCGGCTCATATGTATCTGTATCGAAGTCAGTTGAAGCATATGTCGAACTATTCTCAAAATTAATGTTTCCTTTTTTTTTTCTCACCATGTCTTATCCAACATGTGTAGCTTTGATCAATTCCATTACATACTAGATGTCCTTCTAATTCATCTTCTCTAACACGTTTTCCAAAACAACATTTTAAACAAGGACAAACTACTCTATTTGGATCTTTTGCATTCTTCACTGCAAACTCAACAAACTCCTTCACTCCAATTTCATACTCTTTTGACAATCGATTGGCTGACATCCATTTCCTATCCATATTATACCACCTATATAAATGCAGTTACAAAACTAATAAGCTTTCAAAACAATTCAACAAGTTTCAAAAAGAAACAAATATCAACTAACAATTTCAAAAACAGAACAGATCATGCGTGGTATGAGTTTTTGACTAGTAGAAGAGATTTAATAACAATTACAAAACAGAACACAGATCATGTGGTATGAATTTATGTATTTTACAGTGCTTGTAGTAAAAGCGCTGTAATAGATAGTTAATTTCAATGAAAGCGCACGTATTTTACAACGCTTGTGGCAAAAGCGCTGTAATAGGTGGTTCAATTATTTTAAAGGGCAAGTATTTTACAGCGCTTGTGAAAAAAGCGCTGTAATACGTGGTTCAATTATTTTAAAGCGCACGACTTTTACAGCGCTTAAGGAAAAAGCGCTGTAAAATAATACAAGAAAGCGCTTCATTTGACAGCGCTTTTTTGCAAAGCGCTGTAAAATCATTATAACATTATGCGCAAACGTTATATGACCTACAACAGCGCTTGTTTTATAGCGCTTGTCAATAAAAGCGCTGTTAAAGGCTCTGTTATTTTTCAAATACATTTACAACAGCGCTTGTGTTTATCAAGCGCTGTAAAAGGGGCGCTGTTAAATGGCATTTTTGGCGTAGTGAAATCTCTCCTCTCTGATTTAGCCAATTGCAAGTTTCTCCAACATTCTCTTCTGTTCGGTGAATCCTCTATTACTTTTTAGAGGATCAAAAGTGTAAGTAAAACCATTCTTTAAATTGGCACGGAGTGTGTGACCACCTTCTTGGAGCTTCTTCTTTACATCTGATACGTTTGATTTGAATTTTAAATTTTTTATGTTTCAATTTTTGGTAACTGATGCTGACAAATAAAGACGTGCTCTTTTCAGCTTCTTCTTCAGGTTCTATTTTGTATCTTCAAATTATGTTTTTGACAAGTTTACTTGGTGATTATATTCTTTAGGATGTGTCTTTTTATTGTGGTAGTTGGAGAATTTTGTGTTTTGAATGATGGATTCTCAATTGGACATTAGTCCTTTTGCTTGAGAGTATTGATAGAAACGGCTAACAGGATTGCTAGCTAGTCGAATGGCACTGTTACTGTCACATGAAACCATTACTGAAGGAATTGAATATCAATTTCAAAGACCACTAGAAGTTGTCTTAGCCAAGAAACAAGTAAAAACTACTAGATTACTCATTCAGAGACAAGATCCATTATTTTTAATATGTATTTAACTATAATGACTCAACAATGTATAATTCATAATTCAAAATTTCAGACTTATAGTTTAAGAAAAAACATTGAATCACTCAGATTTTAATTTTTTACTATATAACTTTTTTTATACTACATAAATTTTTATACTTAAAAAACTAAAATTTTGGTGGCCTTGAAAATTTGAAGCATGTGCATCAGACACCTAAACATGCTGGGACGACACTAGTAGGACCCTATATTCAACTTCATCTGAAGAGGGTGAAACTATAGGTCGCTTCCTCGATTTCCATGCTATGATAGAATCACCAAGGAACAAGCAAAAACTAGAGCTGGATTTGTGAATCACTTGACATGAACAATCATCATCAACATAAGTTGCAAGTTTGAAAGAAAAAATGGTAAATGAAATTTTGCAAGCATGTTTAGAATAAATTAAATAAATCTCCTTAAAAATTCAGAATTTTTTAACATGAGAAGAATAAATTATATGAGCTTTTTAACTTCTATGAACTCAAGGGAAAAAAAAAACGAAAAATCTAGACTTAGAAATATGATTTTTTTTTTTCTTTCAAAAAATTAAGTATCGAATTTTGAGTTTTTTTTGTGTAAGAATATTTTATAGTGTTGTAAATATTAATCAAAAGAAATTAAATACATATTTATAGGGTCGTAAATATTAGTCAAAAGAAATTAAATATATAGTGACATTTTAGTTGGGACTAAAACTGCTTGTTATACTATGATTTTGTAAAGATCAAAGAATGTTAGTATTTGTCTTGAAGAACTAAAGGGAAAATTTAAAATTTTATAAAATCTAAAAATTTATTTATCCTTTTATTATAATTGTTAATGTAGTGTGTATTTGTCACCAAACAATTAATTTGTATGATATAAAAAACACTCAAAGAGTAATTATCAATTTTAATGGAATTTTTTTTATACAAATTTACTTTTAATTATATAATTCTTTTTTAAATTTAAAATAAAAAATATACAACATAAGTATTAAAACCAAAATTTAGATAAACTTTTTTAGCATACAGAATTTGGATGAGTTAAGATAATATAGATATTAGGAAACTGACAAAAAGCAAATTAAATCAAAACAAACATTATACCCGTAAAATACAAACGTTATATATATAATATTTGACTTATCACAATCAGTTTGATCACAAAGAATATTTAATTTTAGTTATATATTTCTAAAAAAATATTAAAAGAGTTATTTGTAATTGATTAATAATATTAAAAAGTTTATATTAGATCTACATCAAAATTAATCTCATAAAATATGTTCACCGAAATACAATTGAAAAGCGAGTAAACAAACACTAGCATGCTTGGAGGTACCAAGTCTTTTCACTAGTAGACAAAATGACAAGATAAGACATACAAAATTATAAATTATTAATTTGAGATAATAATTTTTAAGTAATAAAATATGTACTTCTTTTTTCTTTTCTAAATAGGATAATTAGGTTAATAAATTAAGATATTTATTTTTATATGTGGTATTTTCTCTGATTCTCTAGAGAGAATTAAATTATGATTTAGTTAATAAAAATGATATATTTAATTTGTATTATGAACTAAAATATATTAATTTTTATGAATCAAATCATTAATTTTTTGTTAAATACTATATTATAATTCAATTGTTTTTGTTGTATAGTAATTTGAATTTCACTATGATTACATTAATTATGAAAACTGTTTTTGTTGTATAGTAATTTGAATTTGACATTGACGATTACATTAATTATGAAAATATAGTACATATAACTATAAGTCCAGCTAATCAAAAGTAAAAAATAGGTAATACCATTAAAGTTGATCTTCTAACTCTTTTTAAAGATAAAATTCAATTTAAATAGGAAAACATTTTTTTAGTCTTAAGTTTTTTTTTAATAAATTTTTTGAGTCATAACATTTAAGAATTTAAATTATTTTGAGTCATAACATTTAAAAACCTTTACATCATCTGTATTTATAAATTTCAAAACAAGACCTAGTGGAAAAGTTATGCTCTATATTTTGTACTTATGAGAAAACTCCTTCACTCTCTATCAAAATAGTGGCCTTCAGAGCGGTTGAGATAAGCAATTGTTAAAATACTACAATTTTTTAGGGAAACTAATTTTTTTTACTTTAGTAATATTAATTAGCATATCTAGATATTTAAATACAAACAAAAATATTTAAAATTATATTCAAATAAAAAATTGAAAATATCTCCATTTAATAGGAGATTTGAGCCATACAGTCCATGAGAATATTTTAAATTTTATCTAATGTTAAAGATTATATCATTATCTAATAATAACTTAAAAATATGTTGTGCTTATAAAACAAAACATAAAATTATGTTGTAAACATTTGGAAATGAAATCTATTTTATGTAAAATTAAAAATCCTTGCACTACAAGAAAAATACTATTTTATGGCCGAATAAAACCCTCACAAATTAGTGATCGAAAAAGCCCTCACAAATGCCAAAATTGAATTTGGTCTTTATTTGTGACTGAAAAAGCATTCACAAATTTTTAAATATTTAACTGGATTTTGTGGCTGCCTAAGCCCTCACAAAATCACAACGTTGTGATTTTGTGAGGGCTTAGGCAGCCACAAAATCCAATTAAATTTTTAAGGATATTGTGAGGGCTTTTACAGTCACAAAAAATCAATTTTGTGAGGGCCAAATCCGCCACAAAAGACTGACGTGACCAGTGCGTTTGTGGCTGCATAGGCCGCCACAAAGGAAAGCATATGTGGTATTTGTGGCTGCAAAGGCCGCCACAAAGGAGGCCCAATACAGCTGGAATTACTGGCCGCTCAGGCCGTCACAAGTGGAATGTACCGTTAGAGTTTGTGGCGGCAAAGCCGCCACAAAAGGCATTATAGCCGTTGGCGTCTCTGGCCGCCCAGACCGCCACAAAATGCTTATATCCGTTGACATTGTGGCTGCTTTGGCCGCCACAAAGGATCAAACATACTCTATATATATTTCTCCACTCCTCCATTTTTTCACATCCAACTTCTCTCTAAAACCTCCTTCTTACTATTCTCTCTACACAAAATATTTCATCAAGCTTGATTTAATTTTAGTAAGTATAAATTATATTATATATGTAGTTTTATAATTTTATTTTTTAATTTGATATAAGTAATTAATATTATTGATTTTTATTTTTACATTGCTTGTTAATTATTTTGAAGACTTGCAAGCATCGTACGTGAGTGAAAGCTTGAAGTCAGACGCTACTCGGCATCAAGTTAATATTTTATATATTTTAAATTTAGATCAGTAAATATATATATATATATATATTATTTTTAAAATATAGATTAGTAATATATATATTTAGATTAGTTTTATAAATTTATTTTTAAAAAAATAGGAATGATGTTGTTTACATAATATATGATAAATTAAAGTTTCAAACACGGTTAAAATATATTGGTTTTAATATAATTATTATTGAAAAAAAATTATTAAAATTGATGATATTATTATTTTTTGTTATAAATAAGTCTTGATTATTAAAAAAACATCATTTAAAATTTTATATAGGTTTGTATAATGATATAGTCTTGATTAATAATTTATTATATTGTTTGCAAAATAATTAATATATAATCCCCTAATTGACATATATGCCAAAGTTATTGATTTTAAAAAAACATTATTAAAATTGATGATATTAATTATTATTTTTTTATAAGTATTGATATATATATATATAATTTAAAATTTTATTTCGGTTGATATATATATAATTATTGTATTGATAATAATATATTATATTATGTGCAAATGCATGCTCCCCTAATTGACATATAAATATGTCAAAATTTGTATATAATGCTTTTGAAAAATAAAGCAATTAATATATAAAACTTCGATATATATATATATATATATATAGATTTAGACCGTAGTTGGATGTACGATAGGAATTTTCCTGGAAGAAAGGGTCTTAAACAACGTTTTGCTAACAAGGTTGAAGAGATTCTCAATTTTACGAGAGTGCAAAAAATTGTCGAAGATGAAGGGGGAATGAGATGTCCATGTTGTTTATGTCGATGCAGACGGTTTAAAAGTGAAGATGAAATAAGAGTGCATTTGTATGCAGACGAATTTATGCCTAATTACTGGATTTGGACTAATCATGGAGAAGAGTCTCCAGCGGCGCCTAATACTAGTACATCTTTGGAGAACTATTACATAGGTCCTTCAAGTAGTACTAACATGTTAGGTATAGACTATTATAACTATCAACACTTTGAGGCGATGCATGATATGATCTCGGATGCTGTTGGGGTTAATTTGTCATTCAATGAAGATCAATATGATGATACCGATGGACTTCCCAATGAAGAAGCTCAGAGATTTTATGGTCTTTTGAAAGAGACAAATACACCATTGTTTGAAGGTTTTTCAAACTCAAAGTTATCAATGTGTATTAGACTGTTAGGTCTAAAGTCTCAATTTCATGTTCCTGATTTAGCTTTGGATTTGATGACTAAAATGATGCTAAACACAACACCTGTTAGAGATGGTTTGCCGCAAAGTTATTACGATGCGAAATGGTTAGTGTCAAAGTTAGGATTAGGTGTCAAGAGGATTGATTGTTGTGTTAAAGATTGTATGTTGTATTATGACAATGAATTTGGTATGAATGATGCAAACTTAGTTGAATGCAAGTTTTGTCAAGAACCAAGGTATCACCAAAGGAATAACTCTAGGGTAAGTAGGGGAAAATCAATTCCAAGGAAAGCAATGTTTTACTTCCCTATTGTATCAAGATTGCAGAGATTGTTTGCATCAATACAAACTGCAGGAAAAATGACGTGGCATTATGAGAATAGAAGAAATTCAGGCGAGTTGCGACATCCGTCTGATGGTCAGGCATGGAAACACTTTGATAAAATGCATCCTGATTTTGCGTTAGATCCACGCAATGTAAGACTTGGATTATCCTCAGATGAATTTACGCCTTACATACAAGCATCGTCTACTCCTTATTCTTGTTGGCCGGTTATTGTTACTCCTTACAATCTTCCTCCTGATATGTGTATGTCTAAACCTTATATGTTCTTAGCTGCTGTGATACCATGTCCTTCTAATCCTACAACTAGTATTGATATTTATTTACAACCTTTGATTGACGATTTGAAGAGGTTGTGGAATGGTGTCTTGACATATGATATTGCTCGGAGAGAAAATTTTATGATGAGAGCTGCATTGACGTGGACCATTAATGATTTCCCCGCTTATGGGATGTTGTCAGGATGAGGCACCCATGGTAAACTAGCTTGTCCTATTTGTATGGAAGATACAAAAGCATTTACTTTAAAATTTGGGGGAAGGCATCGTGGTTTGACTCGCATCGTAGTTTTTTACCTGCTGATCATGCATTTAGAAGGAACAAAGTTGCATTTATGAGGGGCTATGCAGAAAGTCTAGGACCCCCGCTTAAATTGACATCAGAACAAGTTTGGAATAAAGTAAAAGATATGCCAAAGGTACATGTTGTTAATTGTGTGGCTTGTAAACCCCAAGGTTACGGACAATGGCACAATTGGACAAAAAGATGTATTTTTTGGGATCTACCGTATTGGAAAGATAATTTTTTGAGACATAATCTCGATGTTATGCATATTGAGAAAAATTTCTTTGACAACATCTTTAATACTGTGATGAATGTGAAAGGGAAAACAAAAGATAATGACAAAGCTAGAAAAGACATAGGTATATATTGCAGACGACCAGATTTGTTGTTGGTGGAACAAAACGGCAAGACCCTAAAACCTCGTGCGAATTACACTTTATCTACTGATGAAGCCAAATCTGTTTATCGTTGGATCAAAGAGCTGAAGACGTCTGACGATTATTGTTCTAATTTGGCAAGATGTGCTGATGTGGAAAATGGGAGGATGCATGGGATGAAAAGTCATGATTGTCATATATTTTTAGAGTGTTTACTTCCTATTGCCTTTAGTGCTTTACCGACACATGTATTGAACCCACTCATTGAAGTGAGTCAATATTTCAATAATTTTTGTTCTTGAACACTCATTGATAAAGATATGATCAAGATGGAAAATGACATTCCGATCATTCTATGTAAGTTGGAGAAAGTATTTCCTCCTGGGTTTTTTTATTCCATGGAGCATCTCTCAGTGCATCTTGCAAGTGAAGCTAGGCTTGGTGGACTAGTTCAGTATAGATGGATGTATCCATTTGAAAGGTGATATATATATATATATATATATATACATATACTTGATTTTCAATATACTTCAACTTATATATACATGGAGCTTATTGTACATCTCTTTGTATATTATAGGTTCGTGGGTTATTCAAAACGGTCGGTGAAAAACAAAGCTAGAGTTGAGGGTTCAATTTGTTCATCTTACCTACACCGTGAAACAACACACTTTTGTTCTTATTATTTCAACAATGAAACGTTGTCACCAGTTAATGGAAGAAACGCTACTGATAGTGTTATACGTCATCCACATGCTTTATTAGTTTTTTGCTTGTCTGGTCATCATGCTGGTAGGGATTTTTCGATTTTCTGACCAAGCGACAAAGTATTTAATGTGGCACATGTTCACGTTTTGATTAACTGCACTGAAGTTAAACCATACGTTGAGTACGTTTCAAATTCCTCTTCTTATTAAATAATTATATTTAATTATATGATTAAATTGATATTCACCATATATATGGTCATCGATCAGGGCATTTTTAACTACGGGACAATCATCTGATGATATACATTCAAATTTCCCATTATGGTTTCAACAACAAGTGCATCTGGAAGAACAAACTCCTATCAACATCCACTTAAGGCACTTATCTATAGGCCCGAGTAGAAGTTTCAAAGAATGGCACACCTATTACATCAATGGATACAAATTTCACACTGAATCTTGGACTGAAAGAAAAGAAACAATTAATAGTGGAGTTTGTATGAAAAGTGTCTCTGATAGTGGTGTAGTAGAAGATTTTTATGGCATAATTGAGCATATTTACGAAATTGACTACACGTTCCTAGATTATGCGAAAAAAGTGGTGTTGTTTTACTGTAAGTGGTTTGATCCATCTAGCAGAGGAATTAAAATTAATTTGATATCCAATACTGTAGACATTCAAATGAGCAAAAAATATCCACGGTTTGATCCATTTGCCCTGGCCCATAATGTAAGACAAGTGTATTATGTTCCTTATCCATCAACTGTCAGAAGCAAACAAGGTTGGTGTGCTGCAATCAAAACCAGACCAGCGAGTGGAATAGAAGAAGTTGAAGCAGGTCAAAATGAAGAAATTGCATTTCAAATGAATGAAATGTCAAATTTGGATCATGTGATTGGAGATGAGACTATTAGTCAACTTTGTCATGAGTCACACATTGGAGAAGAAGTTGATGAACAAGAAATAGATGAATTAGAGAACGATGAAGGCAATATTGACTTAATTCACTCATCAAATGACGATGACGATGACCAAGACGAAGACAATTAATTAATTAGGCATTATATATATATTTGTGTGTATATATATATGTATAATATTATATATTGTAATGTGAAATGAACGACAACTTATATATATATATATATATATATATATATATATTTCTTTATTTTTATGTGAGTGTTAAAATTTATTTATGTATATTTCATTATTAGATAATTAAT
>JBBPBS010001045.1:1695087-1706571 GCA_037974835.1 Cicer judaicum
TTATATATTAATTTTAATTTTAATTTTAATTTATTTATAATTTAAATGAATGTTTAATTATAATTATAATTATTAATTTAAATATTTTATTAATAATAATTTAAATATTTTATTATTTAAATTAATTTAATTTAATTATTAATGTTTAACTTTAATTTAAATATTTTATTTTAAAATTTTAATTATATTAAGATTAGTTTATTATATATTAAATTAAATTTATAATTATATTATATTTTAAATTTAATTTAAATTTAAATTTAATTATAATTTAAATTTAAATTTTAATATTATATTTATATTAATTTATTATATATAATATTATAATAAACTATTAATTTTGAATTTAAAAATTAATTTATTAAATATGTAATCTTTTGTGGCGGCATAAATCCTCACAAAATATATAATTTTTTAATTAGTATGGTGTTTGTGGCGGCCTAAGCCCTCACAAAGGAGGGAGTTTGTGGCGGCCTGGGCCCTCACAAAGGTCCAATCAGAAAAATTGAGCCTGTTTTTTGTGGCGGCCTATGCGCTCACATAGGCAGGTTTTTGTGACTGCAAAGGCCCTCACAAATGCAGCATTTTATGGCTGCAAAAGCCCTCACAAAATTTTGTGACCACCTTATTCGTGGCTGCCAAAAACCCTCACAAAATCCCACTTTGTAGCTGCTTCTTTCCCTTTGTAAAGACTTTTGGCCCTCACAAAAACCTTATTTTCTTGTTGTGTTGTCAATAAATATAAATATATATATATATATATATATATATATATATATATATATATATATATATATATATATATATATATATAAATTTAATTGTGATATACTAATTGTACACGAGAACTACGAATATGTGTGACTTTTACACTCTCAATATATATAAATTATTGTTTTTATTTTATTTTAAATTTTATAAATAACACTTGATGAAAGTATTATGTCTCCGTTTTTTCCTTGTGAAAAACTCCTTCACTCTCTATCCCAATGGTGGCCCTAAGGGCAGTTGAGATGAACTTCCATTTTCTAGAAGAAATAAATAATTTTATCTATATTAATTAGGATATATATAGATATTAAAATAAATAAAAATTATTTAATTAAAATAATATTAAAATAAAAAATTGAAAATATCTTTACTTGATTAAAGATTTAAGCTATATAGCATATTGGACATGAGAATATTTTAAAATTTATCTAATGTTACGAGTTATATCATTCTTTAATAATAATTTAAAAATATATTGTGCTTATAAAAAAACATAAAAATATGTTATAAACATCTAGAAATTTGTAAAAATGTAATAATTCTTCTAATTTTAATGACAATTTTAATTGAAGAATTATAATCATTCGATGAGTTTTAACAATTAAATTAAAATCAAAGTATATAATATTAGAGTTAACAATTTTTGTTATCGACTGTAGTATGAAGTTGATGAAGTTGCTCTATGCTTATAGCCATGTATATAGCTTTGGTGGGTTGAATTGAATCTTCAAAAACAAGTATTTGGTCTGGTCAATTAAAAACGGGCGTATTTGTTACTTATATGGAATAATTCTACGTACTTAATTTCTATTTAGCCTCCACGGGTTGGAAATGTCTCCATCATTAAGTAATATACCCTCAATCTCTAAAATCTACCTCAATTCACAAATATCAATTCACAAATATTATTAGATAAAGTTCGATTTTGAAATTTTGTAGTTATATAGAATTTTTTTAATATTATTATTATTGAAGATGATAATATGAATTTATTTAAATATTTAATATATAAATTCAATAAATATATAATTTTTTTTAAATTAATAATAATTTATAAGTGATGTAAATATTCTCGATAGTTGTAATAATCTTCTCATTCTCAAAGAGGAACCTTAAAAGTACAACGATGTTTGTGAACCTCATTAGCAAGATGCCAATATGTTGAAGAAATGTTATGGGAACATTAACCTTATGATGCTAGAGACAACTACTCAAAGTCTGAAGAGGTAGAGTAAAGAATACATGTATGACTATTTATGAAAATAGTGAATTAAGCCATCGAATGTACCGAGGAAAAATATCTATATAAAGGAAGGACTAGATGTAGCAACAATTTATTGAGAACTAGTATAAAATATTTGTGTCTCTCTTATTCTCCTTTAATTCTTGCATCTTAGTTCTTTATGATTCAAGCTTACTCCTTCTAAATCTCCTTTAATAGTAAGTCTAATGTTTTGATAAAGAACGTTATTTTTAAGAAAATATAAGTAGTTTTGGAAATGGAAAATACAATTTGAACCCCACATTTCTTGTATTTTCCACCACCTTCAATTGGTATCAAAACTCGGTCTCTTAATTGAGCACTTTACCATGTAAGAGCAAATATTCTAATAGGTTGGACTAAGAAAATGGATTTAAATAGTGTATTTTTTTTTTAAATTTTTTTTCTTAAATGTGTTTATCTCCTTCAAAGTTTGGTTTGACAGAATCTGGTTAAAAGGACAATTATTGCTTTTTTGAAAAAATTAGTAGAAGCGTTCTTGTAGAACATCTATTTTCTCAAATGTCAATCTCATATCCTTTTCAAATATGTTTTTCTTGTTTTAGGAAAAGGCTTTTCATATTAAAGTCGCCCTTTTGCGAATCACTCTTCAATGATATTTTGAATAGTAAAATAAAATCTTTGTATCAACACAAGTGAATACTCAAAGAAAAGAATATACATGAATAAGGATTTTTTGAATGTGCCACTTGAGATAGAATAATCATCTCAAAATCATATCTATATGAGAGATATTTTATCATATCAATCATCTAAGAAAATAAATCTTTGTGTGATTAGCTCTTCTTCTGGACAACATATTAATACTCCTTGTGTATTTCCTCTTTTAAATTATGTTTTATGGTTGTTTTCTTCTTTAAACTCTACAATTACAAATTGGACAAAACTTGCATGCTTCTCTAAGGCATAGTAAGTTACTAAGTGATAATAGTCTATCATAGTGCATTTTAATCCGTCCTCTAATAGGAAAAGTATTAGTGGATTGAAAATAATTAATAGTGCAAAATAATGGAAGCATAATAGTGCATTTTAAAGACAGTGAGTCTAACCAACTAGGGAAAAGCTTTCTAAAACTTCTATGTTATGAATGTATGATCACATGTGTAGATAATCCCTTAGAAAAAATGATAAGTGATGCAATCTCTAACCAATAAGGAATGTTTAATGGCAACAAGTCAAAGATCCTTATTAGAACAAGATGATGCACTTAAAATTATTGCAAAACTAGATTATCCTAAAAAGAGTTTGAACTACATAATGAGCCGCATTTGCACTCCTCTGGCATGAAGCCTTCCTTCTGTAAGTTCAAGGACAAAGCTCTTGTCTCTGGCATATTACGTTTTTTAACATACAGAAGGAATTGGTGATTAAAATCTGATATATAATATAAATTAATGGATTTGGTCTAAACAATCCTAGAAAGACCTTAGGACTCTAATTTCCTTAGCCCTTTTGTAACAAATATTGCAATTATTATGTTATTTACATGCAAGTGTAATATGAGTTATGAATTGAATAAATTACTTTTCTTCCATTTTGATCCTTCCTCTAGCTCTCTTCCTCTCCTATGACTTTCAAAATTTTCTCTTCATATCCTCTTTGTTTCCCCCACCCCCTCTCCCTTTTTTTTTGTATTCAAAATTATCCTTTCCCTTCTTTCAAATCACAACTCTTCACCTCATTCCGCTTTTTAGCTCTTACCTTTAAAATTGACCCACGTGCTCTCAGTATTTATCACACTCTATGCTCCTCTTCGCTTTTCCTCGCCTTCATCATTTCTACTCTCTTTCCAATAAGATTTCTAATTTGCATCTCGTGAAATCTGGCTATTTATACCGCATACGTTTGTCATTCTTCCTTACCTGTGTCCTTTCAATTTTCTATTTGTCCATGTGTTTCTAGGCGTGACCATCCTTATTTCCCAAATTTTCAATCTCTCTTTTATGAATGTTGGTTCATTTTAGGCAGGAAAAGGAAGTCAAATTCCTCTCCCAAGAAGAAAGGTCGACCACAAGTTGGACCTTTGAAGGTGCAAACACGAGAATGAGGGGTTGAATTGTGTATGACAAAGTTGATAACTTTTTGCATATTTAATGTAGATTTGTTAGTTTTTGTGAATTACTTAGATAAGAAGCAATCAGGTTCAGAGCCAGCAAATAATGAAAGGATGAATAATTGGACACATAGATTTATCTTGGCCATATCAGTCCCCTCATTCAAAAGAATTTAATCCACTAATTCAAATACCTTGAATCAAATCTTATTTTAGATATTCTTCAAAAACATGAATCTTCTTTCATACTCTTTGGAGTCAAATATATTTTTCTCCAAAAATATTTTTGTTATTATCAAAATTCTAAGTATAAAATCAACTTATTTCCAACAACCTTCGCATCTCTCAAATGGAGGAAGTAATTTAACTCTTGAGGTGTGTCTTTAGATGCCTCTAAAAGTAGCTTTTCCTTTCCTTTTGTTTTTTTGCTAATTGGGTTGTAATCATGTTCTCTTTAATGAAATTATTCCTTCTTTACTTTTACTATTGTCTCTATTTTCTCTTAAGTTTTCCTTTGAATTTAGTTATGCTAAATCTTTTGTATGTTATGTTACCTTTCAACTATCCCCTAAGTATATATGCTAAGTCTGATTATTAAAGTCAAGAGTTATGTTAATAACTATTTATACCAAAGTAGTCTATATCACAAGTGTGTTATAGATCTACTAATGAAGCAAGATATAAAAGAGCGAACGAAATACTGTAAAAACAAGTGCAACAAAGAATACATCGCAATATATGTTCTATCCTCTGATGATTGGACGAAGGCAAAAGAAACTAAGATTTCACCTCATCTTGACAATGTAAATCTGGTGACACACGCCTTTGTTGTCGCAAGCTTCAATTGATCTAGGATGTGAAAAATGTAGTACCTTGGTCGCCTTTGGAAACATAAAGAAAATAAAATAGTTAAATTGACTATAATGAAGTCAACATGAATTTTGTTCCTCTGCCTCTAATATACAAGCATGCCAAGAAACAATCTGTCTCTACCTTTGATAAGTGTGATAAGAAATAATCTACCTATACTTCTAATACACAAGTGTGACAAGAAATAACTTGCCTCTACCTTTGATAGTCACATCAAGCATTTTATTGATAACTCTGAACTTTTATGTTTCATTTGAAAAAGTCAACGCTCTGAAAAATATCAATGCCCAAAGAAGATAAAGCAACTCTACATCCTTTGATGAACTTTCTAAATCTGCTACATGTTTGAAAGTCTTTAATGTTTGACTTGATCATAGTATCTTTGATTCTCTATCCTTAATACCAAGATACACGGAATCATTCAAGGAGATATATGGATACTTATTAAAAACTGATCTCCCTTAAATAGTGATTGAAGATCTCCAACGGTAAGATTATCAGCAAACTTTTATTTTGTATATTTAAGAAGAAATCACTCAGTCCTTTATGGTGTGCAAACATGTGTGTGTGGGAGAGAGAGAACGAAAAATGCTATGTGTTAAAAGCAAAAAATATGAAAAACCCAAGAACACATCAAACTAGTGTAATGAGTGATTTATCCTCTCATAAAGATCCAGTAGAGTTGATGTAAAATTAGTCAAAGTGTATTCATACACTTGTATTGATATATGATTCAATCTATAACATTCTCTCAGTGAGACTTAGAACCCTAACAACAAACTTTCTCTCAAATCAGACACAAACTAAAACTGATGTAAATATGTCTGATAGTTGCAACAATCCTCTCATCATTAATGAGGTACCTAAAAAGGTACTACAAACAACACGAAGTTCAACAACAGGATGCAAATATGTCGAATAAAGGTTATGGGTTGTCAGCTTGGAGATACTAGAAAAAAATACTCAAAGCTTGAAGAGACAAAGTAAAGAACACTTCTACAATTATTTATGAAAATAGTGAATTTAGTCCTCGAAGAGCGTTCTTGACATGATCCTGGAAAACGAAGAACATTCTCCACATATGTCATAATCAAGAATGATCAGTTTTCTTTGTGAAAGATTGGATCCTAGAAACTTTAATCATTTTATATCTTTATCAAGAATAAGCAAGGATCAATCTATGTCTGAATTATTCCATAATTCAAAGGATCAAAGACATGCTTCATGAAAAGCGTAAAGCAGGATCATTCTTCAAGTGAGGAATTTGCAAGTACAAATTTACAGGCTGTAAAGTACACGTAGTTGTGCTTTCAATCAAGACCTGCACACTTGACTTAATGACATAAATCATCTCAAACAACTAATAGACCCACAAGTACAAATCAGCTCATCTCTAAATTCGAAGGTCGATCTTGGATGTCAAGAATGTTCATGGTTTCAGCTTCAACACTCTTGCTTTGTGGTTGATCTTATCCATCTACTTTCCCATGATAGCTGGTCTTATTTCAACGGATATATGAGTTGTCCTAAGCTCTATTAAAGCCTATAAATACAGCTTCAAGATAAAGAACAAAACATAACTCAAAGTGCCCAGCAAAGCTTAATTCATTCAATCATGCTCAAGCTTGTTAGAATCATTATCACGCTTGTACTTTCCTTCTTTGTGTTGTGTTAGAATCAGTAATAATTGAGTTCTAAATATTGACTCTATTTCTCAAACAAGAGTTGAGCAATACCCAAATTCTAATACTCTTAAGTCATTACTTTGTAACTCAAGGCTATTTTTAATAACATAGCTTGAGTAGTGTGTAAAAATACTTTTAGGTTCTAAAAGGTAACTTGCAAAATCCTTTATGAAATAGTGTAATGTAAGCCTGTGTAAAGATCAAGATTGAAAGGTAGAAACTGTGTAAAGATCAAAATTGATCCGTGAAAACCAAGAACGACATTGGCTTGAACACTTAGTGGAAAATCTCACATTTATGAGGACTGGACGTAACCCGTGTTTGGGTGAACCAGGATATATGCTTGTGTGATATCTCTATATCTATTTATTATATGCTTTACAATCAGTTTTTATATGGATAAAATTGATATTGATGGTTTACACTAACCAAGATCAATCTTCGTTTATAACCAAGATCAATCTTGAGTTAAACTTTCAATTTTTAAACAGGAATTTTAAAAAGAGGCAATTATAATTTAAATCCCCTTCTTTTTAATTGACATTGCTACTTCATAATTATGTTCCTCTGCCTTTGATATACAAGCATGCCAAGAAACAGTTTGCCTATGCCTTTAATAAGAAAGATAAGAAATAATATGTATTTGCCTCTAAAATACAAGTGTGACAAGAAATAATTTGTCTCTACTTCTAATAATCATATCAAGCGTGTAACCGTCTGACTCTGAACTTTTATGTATCCTCAGAAAATGTCAATGCTTTGAAAAAGGTTGATCTTCTACATATGTTGGGTTGAACTCTTGTGATTCCAAAGTTGTAGAATAATTCAAGGAACTCAAAAACCTTATTTTCGAAAACCCTCAATGTTTGATAACTTTTAGAAATAAGGATTATGTACCAAAAGTGAGTAATAATTTTTTGTCATTTGAGTAAAAGTTATTAGACTTTTAGCTTTAAAGTTAGGATTTATGTTCTTTTAATTTTGATGACATTTATTTTGTCTTTTAGAAAAATTGAGGTTTTGTACGTGATTATGTATGTAAAAGATTTGAAGAAGTGTCATAAAATCAAAATGCTATAGGAAATTGCTTTAGCAAGATTAGCAACAAAGAAGACAGATTGTGTGGATTCCAGATGCATCCAATGTTTTTTCAAAGGTCCGGGGATACCCCCACCCTCAATATTATGAGGTGCCAAAAGGAAGGGCGATTGAACCACTTTTGCTTTATTGGACGAAAAAAATACCTTGTGAGCTAAAGGACCAAAGTAGAGGTACAAGTAAGAGAGAGAAAGCCGATTGTCTTATAAAATGGAGATAAACATTGAATATAAGGCATCTCAAATAGGACCTAAAAATCAGAAACCTAGCCATCGTTTCCATTTTGCTACCGTTATCCACTATTGAAACTTTTGTATGAAGGATTTTTGCTCAAAGAAGGAAACCGATAACCAAGTTGAAGGAGGATCTACCATAGCTTCAATGTTACTTTCACTATTTTATGCTATTTCCATGTTTGAACAAAAATTCATTATGAGTTATACTTTGATGCTTGGACAAATGGGTGACATCAAATAACTAGGAATAATATATAAGTCCAGAGAATAAAATATGAATTATAAATTATAATCTGGTTGGATGTGAATATGAACCCATATATGGTGTTAGTGCATTTGAAAACCATGATGATTGAGTTGGAAACTAGCTTCTTCGATTTTCATGCTATTAGATAATCGCCAAGGAACAAGCAAAAATCAATGCCGAATTTGTGAGTCACTTGACATGAACCCCAATAATCATCAACATAAGTTGCAAGTTTGAAAGAAAAATGGCAGGAAGAAACAATCCTTCACCTGGGAAACTCTTTAAGAATGGTAGAAGGTTGAGAGCTGCTTGCAACTGCAAATGTAGAATTCTAGGATAAACGATGAAGTAACTCAATTTATTAACTACAAAAGTGATGCGTGATCTTGATATGGTGAGATACATGAGCTTAGTCCTCCCTTTAAAAATTTCAATACTTTGTTTTTTTTTTCCAGTAAAAATATTACATTTTTTTTTATAAAATTATCATTTAAACAGTTTTAATCTATTATAGAACGAAATAAGTTTAATTGTTTTTCAACTTTTGAATTTTGGAATCAATTTTTGTAAATATGTTTAGAACATATTAAATATGAATTTTTTAACCTCTACAAACTTAAAAAAAAAAAAAACTAAAATATGGACTTAGAAATATGATTTTTATTTTCTTTTAAAATATTACTAATAAAATTTTGGACTCATTTTTGTGTAGAAACTTTTTATAGTATCAACTGTTTGTTGCATTATGATTTTGTAGAGATCAAAGAATGTTAGTTTTTGTTTTGAAGAACTAAAAAGGAAAATCCTAATTTTGTAAAGACTAAAAATTTATTTATTTGTCTATTATAATTGTTAATGTAGCATGTGTTTGTCACCAAACAATTAATTTATACAATATAAAAGAAACTCAAAGAGTAATTATCAATTTTGATGGAATTTTTTATATACAAGTTTTATTTTAATAATATAATTCTATTCAAATTTAAAATAAAAGATAGACAACATAAGTATTAAAACCAAAATTTAGATAACTTTTTTTGGCATACAAAATTTAGAAGATAATATAGATACTATGAAACTGAAAAACAAAAATAAAACAAATTAAACCAAAACAAACATTATACCCTGTAAAAAAAAAATCAACATTATACAATATTTTATGTATCACAATTAATTCAATTACAAATAATTTTTTACTTTAATCATATCTATTGAAAAATATTAAAAAAGTTATTTTACACTTGATTAATAGTATAAAAAAATTTATATTAATTGTGCATCCAAATAAATCTCATAAAATATACAAACAAATACAATAGAAAACCGAATAAACTTAACACCAGCATGCTTGGGGGTACAGGTCTTTTCGCTAGTAGACAAAATGACAAGATAGGACATACAAAATTATAAGTTATTAATTTGAGATGAATAATTTTTAAGTAAGTGATAAAATATGGTATTTTTTTTTTTCTTTTCTAAATAGGAGAATCTACATTATAAATTAAGACACATTTTTATATGTCAAATTCTCAATTTTCTACATAAAAAACAATTAAATTATAATTTAATCAATAAATTTAATATATTTAATATATATTATAAATTGAATACATCAATTTTTATGAATCAAATACATCAATTATTAACTAAATTATAACTTTTCTTATATTAAAGATGGAAGGTAGTAATTTGAATTTGTGATTGATGGTTACATTAATTATGACTATAAGTTCAGCTAATCAAAAGAAAAAAAATAGGTAATATCATTAAAGTTGATCTTCTAACTCCTTTTAAAGATAAAATTTAATTTAAATAGGTAAGCATTTTAATAGTCGTAAGTTTTTCTTTTAATAAATTTTTTGAGTCATAAGATTTAAGAATTTAAATTATTAAAAATGATATTGTCTAAAAATAAGTTTATATGTGTATATGTAAGTAAAATTTTATATAAATAATAAACAAATTTATTTTATGTAAAATTATAAATCTTTGTCAAAAAGATTTATATATATATATATATATATATATATATATATATTATTTTTTAAAAATGTAATTATTATAATTCGACGGGTGGTAATTGACTAACATATAAAAATCTTTACACTGTTAGCCTATATAAATTTTTAAACAACACCTAATGGAATAATTATGCCCACTATTTTTTGCTAATGAGAAAACTCATCCACTCTCTATCTCAGCTGTGACTTTGAGGACGATTGAGTTGATCGTTTGTCAAAAGCTATCATTTTTTAAGGAAATTAATTTTTTTTACTTTAATTAGTAATATTAGTTAGTATATATAAATATGAAAATGCAAAAAAAAATGTTTAAAGCTATATTCAAAAAAAAAAAAGGACAATATCTCCACTTTTTTAAATTTTATCTAATATTAAGATTGTATCATTTTTTAATAACAACTTAAAAAATGTTCTCTTAATTATAAAACAAAACATAAAAATATGTTGTAAGCATCTAGAAATAAAATTTAAATAAATAATATACAAATTTATTTTATGTAAAATTAAAAACCTTTGTGAAAAAAATTTATATTATATATATATATATATATATATTATTTTTTAATAAGTTTAATTATTATATATTAACATCCTATTAAATATGAATTTTGTGACCTTTAAAATAGTTATGATAAAAACCAAAAGTTTTTAATAATGATTTTGATCGATTAATAGGGTGAAAAAAACCATTACACCTATTAGTACATATAAATAATATTTTTTTAAAACAATACTTAATGAAGGTATTATGATCTCTATTTTTTGCTTATGAGAAACTCGGTCTCAATGGTGGTCCTAAAGACTGATGAAATGAGCAGAGTGTCTAAAGTTTCAATTTTATATGGGAACTTAAATATTTTCTTATATAACTAGTTATGATATGTAGATATTAAAATACAAAAAAAAAAAGATTATTTATTTTAAAATTTATTCAAATAAAAATGGAAAATATCTTCACTTAATAGAAAATTTGACCTATGTAACATATTGGACATGATAACATTTTAAACTTTGTCTAATGTTAAGAGTTATATCATTCTTTAATAATATCTTAAAAATATGTCATGTTTATAAAAAAAAAACATAAAATTACTTTGTTAACATCCAGAAATTTACAAAAATGCAATAACTCTTCTAATTTTGATAGTAAAATTTTAATTAAAGAATTATAAATCATTCAACAAGTTTTAACAATTAAATTAAAATTAAAGTATATAATAT
>JBBPBS010001045.1:1706759-1751906 GCA_037974835.1 Cicer judaicum
ATATATATATATATATATAATTTAATTTTAAATAAAATAATTTGTTGATATACATCAAATTATTTTTTAATGGATGTCATTTAACATGTTATAATTAAATTATAAAAAAAAATGCAATTTATAACTAAAAATTGGTCAAAGAAGTATATTTCTAATTTAATCCTAGTGGATGTAAATTAACAAACTGCTTAAAATAATAAAATATGTAATAGTATTCATTAAATTTTGGTATTTTGTTTATACTATATATGAATCACCAAATAATACATTGAACACAATTTTTCATTTTCAAAAACCAAAAAAAAAAAATCATTTTTTGTGTTTTAACAAAACATTAAATACGAAATCTAAACAAAATTAATGAAATCTAAAAATGCAAAATACTATGAATTAAATAACGAATTACTCTTGTGAAAGAAGTTTCTATATCACACACTGTTATATTTAATACCCATCAAACACACAAATCTTGAACTTCAATCTTTATGACTTTGTTGTAATAACATCCACAGAGTCTTGGCACTTCACAGTGCCTCTGTACGGAACGGAACAACTACAATCTACTTTACAAAAAGCCCAGGAACCCGATTCTCCCTATCAAAATTACTATTGAATCTCCACCGTTCAATTCATTCAAACTCAAATTCAACCCTTGATCTTCTCTCTCCCTTTATCATCCCAAATTCATTTTCTTTTCAGTTTTCAGTTACAATTTCACAAACACCATTTTTTCCCTCACTCCCAGTCAACAACAAACAAATTTTGTCAACAATTCGGTTTCAAATCTTCTAATTTTCTATTTATTTTCCAAAAAGATAAATTATTTTTTCATTTTCAGACTTTCAGTGACTTTCACCAAATTTTCCAGTTATTTTTCTACTTTATCTAATTTTCTTATGAAATTTTGGAGACTGTGTTATTTTTTAACATAAAATGATTGGTCAGTTTCAGATCTTACAAACTCACCAAAACGACGCCGCTTGGTCGTACTGTCCAACACCTTACATGCCGCAAAATCCGGCCGTGTTCTCTCGACGGCCACCGTTTAACCATCCGCCGCATCCGGCGAGTTATCCGGGTCGGGTCACTTGGAACGGAGTCAAACAACCCGATAGAAGAAACGATTCATTGGAGTCTAGCCGATTCACCGGTAAGGTTCGCCGATTTCACTATCCGAAGAGGAAATTCGCCGGCGGAGGCCGTCACTCCGCCCCGTTCGCGCCGCGCAACACGACGTCGTTCATAATCCGCGCAAAGAAGTCCGGCGGCATAGCATCCCTGGTGTCGCCGTGTGCGGTGACTCCGGCGATCCTGACGACGCCCACACTGTCACCGTCGACGGAGGTGGTTGTGGAGATGGCGAAGGAAAAGTGGGGAGTCGACGGATATGGTTCGATGAAGGGACTAATCCGTCTCCGGTCATCGGAAAAAGAAAATCCCGACGAAACCGGCGAAAACGATATCGGCGAACATTTAGATGTTGAGAAGAGATTAAACCATGACTTAGGCAGATTTGAGATGATTTATCCAAGTTCCGGTGTCGAAAGTAGTTTAGAGATTAGGGTTGATGAACAAGGGTTACAAATTGCACATCTTGAAGAACAGAATCTAACTATCAAGGAAAGAATTTTTCTGATGGAAAGCGAATTGAGTGATTTGAGAAGGCGGGTTACATGTTTGGAGACAGTTGGTGATCGCCAATCGGAGAATTTCAACGGCGGAGAGGTTTGCTCCGAGAAGAGCGTCCACAACGGTTACTATCATGATGGAGAGTGATGACAATGGTGACTGTGTTTGAGTGGATTCAGTTAATTCTATTGTCACTTAGTCACTATTGCTTGGGTTGCAAGTTTATTTTCATGAATTTCATTTCAGAAAAAAAGAATGTGCAAGTTTACAATAGTATTCTTTTAATCATATTTCATTTTTATGATAAGATATAGTAAAGTATAAATTTATTTTATATTGATAATACACGTCTATTAAATTTATTTTATTTTGCTGTTAGATTATTATTCATTTTTTTATATTGTAGGTTGATACTTGATAGATACGGCAATATCGTTTATTTTAATTTAGTTTGGTGTAGTGTAGTTTAATGTTGTTGATTTGGATTCTCTTTTGTAACTTAACTCTATAGATGTTGTATTTGTGAGTTTAATTAGTTAGAATTTCAAAATAGTAGAGGAAATATTGTCTTTTTATTTTTTAAAATACTTTATTTTATCTTATGTAAGAATCCTTTGGTGAATGATTTTTATTAAGAGAAGATAAAATGTTACTACTGTTTACTTCGATAAATTGTTTTTTAATAAAAACAATTTTTTTTGATAATTTTTAGAAAGATAAACAATTGTTTTAATTCAAAAGTCTTTGACTTTTTTTTAACAAATGAATTAATACAAATTTAAGAAAATGTTTTCAACATATAAACTGGTCTGGTCTCAAGGAAATAAGCAAAAATAGTGAATAAGAATTGAAAAATATGAAAAATACTCTATATATTCGGTCAGAAATACTCTCTCAATAATAAAATACAAATAAAAATATATTAAAGAAAATGGAATTGAACTAAATACATTATTTTTCTTTTGTTAATACTCTCTCCATCTCAAAATAATTGATTTATTTAAAAACAAAGTTGTTACAAATAATTGATTTTTAATTTTTAATACATTTTTTCAATTGTATAATTAATACTATTTACATCATTTTCAATATAATATTTTACATTATGTGTTTGTTACATTACTAATATATCAATATCTAAAAAAAAAATTAATAATCTCTTTTAAATATATATATATATATATATATATTTAATATATATAAAATGATAATTATTTTGAGACATCGAAATATATTGTTACTTATATTTTTGTTAAGGATATAGTATGTAAATTTGTTGACAAATGCGATAAAATTGCATCCGATTGAGTAAATATTAAAAACTTTACTTTGCATTTATAATTACGGACCACAATCTATCTAAATCCATGTTTATTAAATGAGATCTTGAAACTGATAACTCAAGGTGGTGCCATAGGAGAATGATTAGAACATCTCTAGTGTGACTCAGTGAATAATTTTTTGTAGACGCCATGTGTGAGAAATTAGTGCTTATTAAATAGTATAAATAAATAATATGTATAGGTAGAATCTATTAGAAACTTATTTGGGAGTTGGATTAATATTGAATGCTCTAAATGTGTTGTTGTAACTTTATTAACTAAAACAGAAAGGAGAATCTTTCTTTTGCTACCAATTCTTCTTCATTCGATTTTCCTTTTTCTTCTTCTGTGACATAGTACAAAGAACAAGTTAGCTAGAGAAGTCCATAGCAGTTATAATTGTACGGTGGAAATTTTGTTGTTGTGCTTTGTGATTTTTTTTCTTCTTTTGACTAAGTTTTTTTAAAAGTAAACAATCAATTTCGTTCTTAAAATTGTAAATATGTGATTTTGGTAGCTGAAGTTTATATATGGACAAAAATGTATATAAAGTTATAAAATTTCAACCAATTCAGTTATTTTATTAAGTTATTATTTTCTCTTATCTTAAAACTTAAAGAGTTAAATATATTTTTAATTAATCTAAATATATCAATTTTTTTAGTCTCTCTAAATAATTCTTTCGAATTTTAATCCTTGTTTTTTTTTTTTGAACTATATCATTTATTTAACTTTTCTTATAACGTGCAGCAACTAAAAGATGAGTCAAATTTTAAGTGATCAAATGATATGATCAAATGAAATTGATAATGTAATTTAACATGAATAATCTAAAGTGTTGTCTACTGCACACTACATAAATTATCCTCGAACCGTCGATCATGTTTTAGTCCCCTTGTGTGTATTAAGAGATGCTTTGTTAGATATTTCTTTTACTTGACTTTTTTTAATTTGTTAAAAAAATTGGATGTTGTATTATGTTTTTCTAATGTTAAATATAAATAAAACGGAGTCGAATAAAATATGTAAACGATTAATATGTGTAAAATTGATTCAAATTTTCAATCAAATACAACGATTTATGTGATGATATTTTTTTTCCGTATTTTAAATCTAATATTTAATTTTCAAAAATAAAATATTACAACAAATAATCAAGTATTTCCCTATTAGCTGTGTTGGACCACATAGATTAAATAAACGTCACAATCCTATTATAAAATTGATCTGCTAAATCATGTACTTAGTTTTTCTTAATAATTTCTTTCCAATAACTTTTTCAAGTCTACCACCGGTCATTAGGCTATCCTTTGTCTAATCTATTATGTAGTTAATAATCTAGTTACATGTCTTCTTCACACATGTCTAAACCACTTACATAAGTTAAGATTAAATATTTGTTTGTTAAAAAATTAAAATTAAAAAATCACTTTGGATATGAAATAATTTAAAAATTATTTTTTAGAGATTTTTTTTAGAAAAACATAAGCTATTTTATATTTGTTCAGAAAATCAATTTAAGTATATACTTACTGTCTAATAAAATGTATACGTAAATAGAGAACTATGTTGAAAAGTTAGAATTAATTCAAGTTAGTTTTAGAAGTTAGTTAGTTTAGTTTTTCTATTTTTTGTAACTAACTAGATTATGAGCTAGTGACCCCAATGTGGGACTTGTAGTGAGAAGCTTATAAAAGTCTCATAGCATGTATATCATTCATTCTATTACATACCTTCAACAATACAATACAATTAACCAATATACTTTCTTTTCTCTTTCTCTTCACTCATCTTGTTAAAGATTGCGAATGTTAAAATGTGAGAGTGTATTCCAACAATTGGTATCGTGAGCCTAGTCCATCAAAGAGTGCATGTAATCATGTCAGCATCATTGAACAATTTTCTTGGTGTTCTACCAATGCTCAAAGGATGGAAAAATTATGATAGGTGGAGCAAGCAGATGAAGGTTTTGGTTGAAAATCCAACTGAAGCACAAAGAGCAACATTCAAGGAGGCAAAGAAAAAATATTACAAGGCATTGTTCTTTATTCCTTTGTGTGAAAATCCAACCATTTTTGACCATGTTATTAAAGCTAACTCAACCAAGGAAGCATGGAAAAATCTTGATATAGCATATGCAGGTGGTAAGAAATTGAAGAAGGTATGTCTTCAAACACCCAAAAGGCAATATGAAGTTCTTGGTATGGAAAATGAGAGTTTGGTAGAGTACTTTACAAAGGTGATCACATTGACAAATAACATGAAAAATTATGATGAAACTTTGATAGACCAAGCAATAAAGCAGAAGATCTTGAGAAGTCTCACTCCAAGATTTGATCATATAGTGGTAGCTATTGAATAATCAAAGAATTATTAAAGTCTGAAAGTGGATGAGTTGCAAGGAACCTTGGAGGCATATGAGCAAAGATTGAATGAAAGAAGTGCAAGTGCAGAGAAAATAGTTGCATTGGCATTGCAAGCTCAAACAAGAAATGAAGGGTACAAGAATAAGAGAGGAAAAAGAAATGAAGCATAATAAAAGAGACTCATATAGAGGTTAAGGAGGAGGGAGAGGTCAAGCAAACACACCATCAAGCAAACAATTCAAAAGGGAATTTTATCAAAATCAAAAGTTGGTGGCTCTGGTGCTCGTGGAAGAGGTAGCTGAAATATGTTTGACTCCAGAGCTAGAGAGAGAAAAAAGCTAACATTAAGGAAGAAGCATGCAAAATAAGAGCAGCAAGGAAGTATGACTCAAAGGTGTAAGGCCACAATAGGGGAAAAACATAAAGATAAGAGGCATGCAAAACAAGGCACATATACCACAAAATGTTAATAAACTATTTAAAAAACTAAGAGTTCAACAAACATAGATGTTAAAAATACACCCGTTATCAAACACCAACCATCAAAGACTCGCCCATCCAAAACCACACGTCAAAAACCACTTGTAAAAAAAACCACTTAACTCCATTTAATCATTCACCATCTGCATCTCTGAACGAACTTCCTAAGATTCAATAGGATTGAGAATAGGATTCACAATTCCACCCAGTTAGAGCTTGTACTATTCAAATCCAAATTAGGATGCAAGACTTCAACTTGTCAAATATGCGTAGCAAAATTGTGGTCAAACTCATCCGCAATCCCTTCCTCCAATTTCTTGATGCGCACCTTTGAGATGATCAACTCAAAAAGTTTCTTATTTCTCTTTCTAAAGTGCTTGAACACAGCACCATTAGGAGCCAAGTCATATGGTACTCTTTTTGACTTGGAAGAAGTGAAGAAATTTAAAAATAGAGGGTTGTACACTCAAGTCCTTTCATAGGTTCTCAAATGCTTTTACGAAGCCCCACGTGTTATGATGGAGTTGTGATGAGGCCATATTAGGAGTGCGAAGAATATCACATTGGAATGTTGAGATGGCAAACTAGATTCAAAGTTTGTTGAAGATGAAATCGTATAAGTAGATAAAACACACTAAATCTATATCAAGGGGATGTGCACATACTATCTCGTCAAAACTACATGGCAGAATCTCAAAACAATCTTCGCAAATCCTACGAGCCAAATGCTTATAACAACATTGAAAGGATTCATAATTTATGTAGTATGAATTTTGACGACTGACATCCTCAGCTACCCACTCAAATTCGTTAAGGGTACCAATTATGAAATTAGGTGCGAGTGAGCCCTCCTATTCATCAGAGGCTTGACCTCTATTCATAGTGATTCCTGGAAACGCAATAAAGCTTTGATGAGTATGATGAAATGAACAAGCTATTAGATAATTAAGTCAAAAATGTCATGCTTCCATTAGGTGTGAAGAAAAGAAACAAAGTCTTGATGATAAGGGAAGTCTGCATAGGCCATATACAAAGGGACTTGGCCGTATGACTAAAAGCAAAACAAAAATGGACCGCGAGACCTCTTGCTTGTTAAATGTAATTCAAAATGATTTGTAATTAGTTAGTTAAAATGTAGTTATAAGTTAGTTATAGTATGGTTAGAAGTTGGTTTAATGTGTTGAACTAAATCAGCCACAAAACTGCTGCTATAAAACCAAGATCAATCCATGAATAACAGTATAAATGGAATGCAGAACTGGATCAATCTCCAGATGCTAAAGATCAATCTAATACGGAACCAAGATTGGTCTTCAGACTACGAAGATCAATCTTTGTTTTCTGGCTTTCTGTTTTCTTGCTCTTTCTTCTCAATTTCAATTCCTCTCAAATATACAACCTATTCTAACAATTGGCATCAAGAGCTTGGGTTCTAGACCTTGGGAAACACGAGTGCAAGTGTGAGGGGGAATCAAAATTGGGAAACACAAGTGTGAGTGAAAGAAAAGTAAGAAGAAATGAATGGAGGAGGATTTCCATCGAATTTGCCAATTCTGGATGGGAAGAACTGGGAGAGGTGGTCTGCATCAATGAGATAGTTGTTGGGAGCTCAAGAAGTGTTTGATATTGTTCAAGATGGCTATGAACAACTTGGTGCGAATCCAACAGAAAGACAACAAACAACTTTCAAAGATTGCAAGAAAAGAGATTGCAAGGCATTGTTTACATCCAACAAAGTGTGGATTCAAACAAATTTTGAAAGGATCTCAAAGGTATCTACATCAAAAGAGGCATGGGATATCTTGGTGAAGTATTACACAGGTGATGAAAAAACCAAGAAGATCAAACTTCAAATGCTAAGAAGAAAGTATGAATTACTGCAAATGGAGAACAATGAAAATGTGATTGACTATTTCAATTGAGTGCAACAATCACTAATCAGATGAAAGCCAATGGAGAAGTGATGACAGAGATTATGATCATTGGAAAGATTCTAAGGACATTAACACAAAGACATGATGACATAGTGGTGGCAATTGAAGAATCAAAGAATCTTGATATAATGAATCTGTAAAGCTCCCTAGAAGCTCATGAATTAAGGGTAAAAGAAAGAGATGAGGCACACACACAAACACAGGCACTGCAAGCTCAGATCAACAGGAAGTCCAATCAAGATGGAGTAAAAAACAAGAAGTGGAAGGGCAAGTAAAAATTGCACTAGAAATAGGATCAAGATGAGGAGGCTAGAGGCTCAAGAAGTCAGGAAAACAGTGACAATAAAAGCAAGAAACCATGTGGCAAAAAGAGTTTGACAAAAGGAGGGTCCAATGTTATAATTGTCAAAAATATGAGCATTTTGTAGATGAATGCAGATCCAAGAAAGTACGAAGAGATGAAGCTCAACTGGCCCAGGAAGATAGTTCTAACTCAGATGAAATGTTGTTGATGACATCTACAAGCATGGAGGATGATTGTCCAGGATTATGGTATCTTGACACAGGGTGCTCGAATCACATGAGTGACCATAAAGATTGGTTTGTAAATATTGATGAGAAGGTGAAGAAGGAAATCAGATTTGCATACAATAGCACAGTAACAACTGATGGTATTGGCAAAATCTTGATTCAGAGAAGGGATGACAAACAATCTTTCATATGTGATGTGTTGTATGTGCCAAATATGAAGAACAACTTGCTAAGCCTTGGACATCTGCTTGAAAAGGGGTATTCTATGAAGATGGAGTAGGGTGAAATGAGATTGTTTGATGATTCAAGAAGATTGATCTTAAAGGCACCACTATCTAAAACTAGAACCTTAAAGATTGATATCTAGATCAATGAGAGCAAATGTCTAGCTGCCGAAGTCTTGAATGAAGATTGGTTATGGCATTAGAGGTTTGGACATTTAAATTTCAAAAGCCTTCAAATGTTGCATATCAAGAGAATGGTGCAAGGAATTCCAAAAATTAAAATGCCATGGGTAATCATTACTTTGTATCATTCATTGATGATTTTACAAGGAAAATTTGGTATATCTAATCAAAAGAAAGAATGAAGTGCTTGAAATACTTAAAAAATTCAAGATAATGGTTGAGAAACAAAGTGGCCTTAGTATGAAACTCATTAGAATAGATGGAGGAGGAGAATACAACTCTCATGAATTCCATGGTTTTTGTGAAAAAGAAGGGATATTGTATGAAGTAACTGCACCATACACTCCCCACCATAATGACACGACTGAAAGGAGAAACAGAACCATAGTGAACATGGCTAGGAGTATGTTAAAAGGGATGAAAGTGCCTCATAAATTATGGGGGGAAGCAGTATCAACTGCAGTGTACATATTAAATAGGTGTCCAACAAAGAGACTGGGCACACGGACACATGAAGAAGCATGGATTTAAAGAAAGCCAGTTGTGAATCACTTGAGAGTGCTTGGCTCATTGTGCTTCAGGCATGTACCAGCTCAAAACAAGAGGAAACTTGATGACATGGCTGAACAAATGGTATTGCTGGGTTATGATACCGCTGAGGCTGACAAGTTGTATGATCCAAACAAGAACAAAGTAGTGATAAGCAAAGACATACTAGTGGATGAATCAAGAGGTTGGGACTGGACAATGAATACAATAAGCCCAGGCATACCAACCAGACCAGCTAATAATGCAGTAACAGCTGAACTGGTTGGGGACCAGCCAACAGAGGTAGTAGATCAACCTTATTTTGAATCTGTGAGGAGGTCTACAAGAGTTAGACAACCTTCAATCATATTGCAGCCATATGAAGTAACATCTAACTCAGCCATCAATGCAGATGGAGAATTAATCCATTTTGGCTTGCTTGCTGAATCAGAACCAATAAGTGATGAAGAAACATTGAGTGATCCTAAATGGATGACAGCAATGGATGATGAGCTCGAAGACATAAAAAAGAACAAAACATGGGAACTGATGACCCTACCAATGAATAAAAGACCTATTGATGTGAAATGGGTTAATAAACTGAAATTGAAACCTGATGGGCAGATTTTAAGGTACAAGGCCAGACTTGTAGCAAAAGGATTTTTGCAAAAACATGGGTTGGACTATGAGGAGGTATTTGCTCCAGTAGCAAGAATTGAAACAATAAGAATGATAGTTTCAATTGCTAGCTACAAAGGTTAGTCTATGCATCAATTGGATGTTAAATCAGCCTTCCTCAATGGCTCATTGGATGAAGAAGTGTATGTGAAGCAACCCCCTGGATATGTGAAAACAAGCAAAGAAAATCATGTTTACAAATTAAAGAAAGCCTTATATGGCCTGAAGCAAGCACCTAGAGCATGGAACAAGAGAATTGACAAATTTCTCATGGAGCAACAATTGGAAAAGTGTGTGAGTGAGCATGAAGTGTATGTCAAGAAGGGAGCAACAACACCTATATTGCTGATATGCCTCTATTTTAATGCTAACTGACAGTGATGAAGTGAGTTCAAATTCAAAATGGAGAAAGAATTTGAGATGACTGATTTAGGCTTGCTGGCATATTTCCTTGGTATTGAATTCGAAACCAGAAAAAATAGAATTTTTATGCATCAAAGAAAGTATGCAAATGATGTATTAAAAAGGTTTAAAATGCAAGATTACAATGGAAGCAGCACCCCATCGGAATCAAGGCTGGTGCTGTCCAAAGAAGGCAATGATGAATTGATTGATCCTACAACCTTCAAGCAAATTGTAGGATCCTTGAGATACTTGTGCAACACTAGGCCAGATATCTCATATAGTGTTGGGCTGATTAGTAGGTACATGGAGAAGCCAAGGACATCACACTACATGGCATCAAAAAGAATCTTGAGATACATAAAGGAGACCATTGAACTGGGTCTGCTGTATTCTACAAGACTGAATGAAGAGGAAGCTGAACTTATTGGCTTCACTGATGCTGATTGGTGTGGAGATTTGGATGATAGAAAGAGTACCAACGAGATATGTATTTACAATCAATAACTCACCAATATCATGGTGTTTAAAGAACCAAAGCATAATAGCATTGTCCACATGTGAAGCTGAGTATGTGGCTGCATCCATGGGAGCATGCCAAGTTGTGTGGCTGACAGAATTAATGGCAGAACTTAGACTGAGAAGTAATAGTGCAGTAAAGATGAAGATAGACAACAAATCAACAATATACCTAGCAAGACATCCAAGTGTCCATGGAAGGAGCAAACACATAGAAACAAGATTTCATTTCCTAAGGGATCAAGTAATGAAGGGCAAGATAAAGCTGGAACTTTGCACACAAATGATCAAAAGGCTGACATTTTAACAAAAGGCTTGAAGAGAGTGAAGTTCCAAGAGATGAGGATCAAAGTTGGATTAACTTCAAATTGAATCACTTTTGAATTAGGGAGCATGTTAAATGTAATTCAAAATGATTTATAATTAGTTAGTTAAAATGTAGTTAAAAGTTAGTTAAAGTATGGTTAGAAGTTGGTTTAATGTGTTGAACTAAATCACCCATAAAATTGCTGCTATAAAGCCAAGATCAATCCAATAAATAACTGTATGAATGGAATGCAGAACTGGATCAATCTCCAAATGCTAAAGATCAATCTGATACAGAACCAAGATTGATCTTCAGACTACGAAGATCAATCTTCATTTTCTGACTTTCTGTTTTCTTCCTCTTTTCTTCTCAATTTCAATTCCTTTCAAATATACAACTTGTTATAACAATATTTGGCTGAGAATAAGGAACACACATAAATATTTTGTGAAAATTGGGGCCACATAGCCTCCATTGGAGGAAGAAAAACTGTGCCACATTGGACATGAATGGGAGCTCCACGTGGCCTCCTTTACAAAAGAGACATTTGTGTAACCAATAGAGCATAAAGAAGGGAGGCAATGACATGAGCATGGTGGGAGCTCTTATACAAGGGGCAAGTTTGTGGCCACTGGAGCATAAAGGGAGTTATGTATGGCCTCATGTACAATGAGGAGGTTCGTGCAATCACTAGGGAATGAAGGTGTAACACCTATGGGGTGTGACATAAGGGAATATGCAACATTAATATTAACTTTAATATACAGATTTCTCCTTATTATTAAATATGAATATGAATTGTTTTTGTTAAATGTGATTTTTGAGATAAAAACATGTTTAACAAGAGAGGAAAAAAAAGAAGTTTTTATTATTGTGTTTGACAAAGTGTGATTCTGCTCCTACGTATCTCCCGGTGTGATGAAGAAATCAAAGCAACATAGTTTTTGGGTAAAAAATATGGATATGTTGATTTTTTTTTTTTAAAGAAAGTGGGTTTTGTTATTGATAAAAAAAAGTTATTTTGACCAAAAAAAAAGTTTGTTTGATTTGAATAATTATTTTGAAATACGAGTTTCAAAACTATCAAGTTGTACAACTCATGCCTCAAAAACACAAGGAGTAAAAATATATCACATCTAATTTAATCCTTTTATAATTTTTTTTTAGTTTTTTTTATACTAACAATGTTTTTAAAGAAAGATAAACTCCAAATTTAAACAAAATATTTTTGACAATAAAAAGAAATTAAAGAAGGAAAACAAAATTAACAAGTGGGCATGGAGAAGTTGGCCTATTTAGTAGCAATAACAAGTCTTTTAATAAATAAAAGTTTGATAAGAATAAAAATAAATGAATAAATAAAATAGACATTATAAATGAGAGAAAGTAAGGACAACCCTAAATCAAACTAAAATTGATGAGAAGAAAGTAAAAAAGAGGGATGCAAATGTATATTTGCAGGGAGATAAGGGAAGATGCTTCATTTTAAAATGAAAATAATAAGAGAAAAGAAAATGGTAGGCATAAACAATACCAAGCAAAAATGAGTTAAGCACTATGACGGTTCCTCTTGCTGAAAGTTTCAGTTGATTGTAATGGCTTGGTGGAGGCTGTGATGGTGGTTTGACAGTGATCGTAGTGGTGGAGAGATTGCGAAGGTCGCAATGGTAGTGTGAGATGACAGTGTGGACGCTTTAACAGTAACGCTCATGGTGGATTGTCGGCGGCCGATGACAGTCGTTTGGAGATTTGCGAAGTATGATGGAGGTAGTGATGTATGTGTCTCTTGCTCTATATTTTCTTCTCTATTTTTTTAATTGTTTCTTTTCTGTTTGAGAAAAAACTATACTCTTCTCTTTTTGATTTTTCTTGAGAAAAAAAAAATACATTTTCCTTTGCTTCTTTTTTTGATTTTCTCAGAAGAAGAAGAACCTCCCTCATCTTTTGAATTTTTTTGTCTCAATTTATAAGTTAAAATGGTAAATCTTTGTGTTCATTAGATAAAATTAAGTTCTAGATTTTATAAAGGGATGTGGTGCATATGATAAAGGGGTATGATAAAGGGCTTTGCTTGACCAAAAGGTAGAGTGTGGTGCATGCGCGACCAACTCAATCCGTATGACCGTATTTGATAAACCCCATGGATAGGAACCATGTGGCCATTATGGGCATCTAAATAACGGTGCAAAAATAAAAAGGGAGACAAATGCAATGTAGCGATAATAGAACAATGAGAGGAGGAAATACAAGTTTACATTTTGTTATATATCATGGAATAGAAGTCATGGAGTGTGTGCGTGCTGTAGCAACAAGAAGGGAGCAACGTGTGAAAACAAAGTTTAAGTGCCAATGAAAATAAAGGAGGGTGATGGAAAAAATGAATGAGGGAGGAAAGGTAACAATAGGGGAAAGAAAAGTGAATTATTGTGAAGTAGAATAAAGAAACGAAAATAACAAAACAAATCACATTGCACTACACAAGACAATGCTTATACAATCACTCGACTAAAAATACATAATGATAGTGTGCAAGAAGAATATTTGAAAAATATTTTTGTGGATTGGAACAACAAAAATGTAAAAGAAAATAAATGGCCAATCAATGTCCTGGGTACACTAGACTTCACTATATATACATGAAGTCCTACGTGGATGCACTCATCAAAGTAGTGATATGAGATCCATAGATAACACGACAAATGCACAATCATGGTGATACATGGATGATGATCCACCGATCTAACATACGTAGAATGGAAGATACACAAGACCATGTGCATGGATATATAGATATATGAAATGCGACAATTTGGGATGCGAAGATGTGCAGTCAAACATACAAAATGCATTTTTCAAAAATATAATAAGCAAGCTACGTTCATCAACTGAATTTAAAGTTTATTAAGATAGGGAGATCACAAGATACATGAATCACACAATGTAGGAAAAGTTATTATACCCTAAAGTAGTGTCTAAGCAACCAAAAAAGAGAGTGAGAAAAACAACTCCTCATAACAACAACAACCTCTTAGTAACCAGACACCTAGAAATAGTTTCCTTCACCTATCAGCTCCAATGACCTTCATCAACATTTTGAGAGTCTTCACTTGTCCTCCAAACTGTACTATTCAACACTTGTAATCTCAAAAGACAACGTAGTGAGATACGTTCCACACAAAGGAGAAATATGCTTGATTCTTCATAACTTTTCAACGCTTGTAAAATAGAGGCATGAGTTGCAGAATACATATGGACCAAAGAAAACCAACAAACCTATCAAGATTAAGAAAAACAGTTAAGGCTGCAACATCCTTAGATCTCGTTAACATTTTTGACAACAGGAAAGGCCAAATGAGTGGGAAAGGATTCAAAAATTTATGGAGAAACTTGATCAAGGCAGACTTCCAATTCAACGCTTAATCTCTAGACATTTTCTAGTCATACTTGAGAATGACAAAAATGTTCAAAATATTTGAATATGAAAAATAAACCTTGAAGGTGACAGAACGATATGTTGTAGAAAGAGAAGAAAATGGGAATTTGAGAGATAGGTGTAGAAAGCAAGTTCAATTTACACAAGATATGGCCAATAGAAAGCAAGTTCAATTTAATGCAATCTTAATTCCTAACTAGAGAGCATTTAACCAACATTCATGTGGATATGATTGTAATATGAATTAAGTCAATAGCCCCCATCTTCAAATTCAGAGTATAATACTTGTGAATCCTTCCATTCAGATATACTATGGGATATGATTAATCAAGAATGGGGATCGAGTAGCAACGAAAATGCTTGCCGCTTTGTGGACTGGACAAAGTATCCAAGACATAGATGACAAAAAAAGGCCGAAGATTGGATTGTCTGAATTAATCCCATTCGGTTATGGGTTGATACAACTCAACATGTACAAAAACAAGACACTTAGTTCAAACAACTCATTTATGTATCGGGGATAGAGTGATATGACTTTGCACCCGTACAAAGGACAAGGTGGCACATATGTTCACCCAGTCAACCCTAAGATAGGGTGGAGTTACTGTGCACCCATACATAGGACCAAATGGTGCATTCGTGCACCTATTCATCCCTTAGACATGGTGGAGGGGTTGTGCACCCGTACAAAGGACATGTGGCACGTCCTTGCACCTAGTCAGCCCTAAAGCTAGTGAAGCACCACAAGGACCTGGGGTTGATTAAATGGGCTTGGATTAGAGATACTCAATTTCCTTTGAAGATTCACCTATAAAAGGAGAATATACAACTAAGGCTAAACATCTTTGGAGCATATTCGTGAACAATGTATTAATCTAGGATTTGGTACCACTGTATTTCTTGTTTACATACATGAACATAATCATATTAGTATCCCACACAATTAATGCGAGCATTAAGAATTGAAGGCAAACCTTAAATATACACTTTAATTTGAACAAATAATATATGGATATGTTTTAAAAAAAATGCTCTTAGTATACATCATCGTGATACTATTCAGCAAAATAATATAACTAAAAATACAAATAACAAACTGATTATAAATTTTTCTTAACCATTACATCAATGCCAATTTCTTAAAAGAAAGCTATGTATTTCTCTTTTCTTTAAGAAAGTTATTTAATTTAAAGAAAATTTTATAAATAAAAAGTTAAGATAACGTTTTAGTTTGGATTACTCAATTTGTGGTTAATTCATTTTCCGGCAAAGGTTTGACCTTTCTTCTTGCTCAAATGAACTATTTTGAGGCTTAACTTGTGATAAGTTGAATTGTGGTTTGTTTACTTTCCAACAAAGTTTGATCATTCTTTTTGATCGGATGAACTTTAGTGAGACTTAATTTGTGATTAGTAGTATTGTGTTCAATTTATATTTAATGAGAAAGGTTCAAAATTTCTTTTGATTCAGATTAACTAAGTTTAGGCTTTACGTGTATTTAGTTGAATTGTGATTAGTTCACATTTCGACAAAGGTTCAACCATACTTCTGGTTTGGATGAACTACAATTAGACTTAAGTTGTGGTCAACCCACTTTGGTTTATCTTTTTCCAACAAAAGGTTCCATCTTTCTTCTGATTCAGATGAACTATAATCTTCACTTATGATCAATTAACCTATTTTTAGTTTAGTGGTCTACAAAGGTTTAGGATTTTTCAAATTTATAGGAACTACAACAAGACTTCACTTTTGATCAATCGAGATTTGTTTTATTCATTTTCTAGCAAAGGTTTGACATTTTTTCTTATTTGAATAAACTACGTGAGGCTTTACTTGTGATCATTCGAACTATGATTAGTTCCTTTTATAACAAAGGTGCAACATTTCTTTTGATTCAGTTGAACTTTTATCAGGCTTCACTTTGAATAATTGGAGTTGTGATTTGTTCATTTTCTAAAAATATAACCTTTCTTCTCGATATGATGAACTACAACGAGGTTTTACTTATGATAAGTTGAATAGTGGTTAATTCATTTTCTAAAATTGGTTTGACCTTTCTTATTGAATAAGGATGAACTACGGTGAGACTTCACTTGAGATCATTTGAACTATGGTTTGTTCATTTTATAACAATGGTTCAAACTTTCTTATTGATCAGATGAACAAAAATGAGGCTTAACTTATGATCAATTGAGTTGTGGTTAGTTAATTTTTCCACAACGGATGTACATTTCTTTCAAATCAGATGAATTATAAAATGAGATTTCACTTGTGATTAGTCGAACTATGGTTAGTTCATTTTTCCATAAAAGGTTCAACATTTATTTTGATTTTGATACTACAACGATGCTTCACTTGTGATCAATCAAATTGTTCATTTTCCAACCAAGGTCAAATTGCGGTTTGTTCGTTTTTCAAAAAATATTCGATATCTTTTTGTTATTTCAAAAGTTTTTTTAGCTACAATTGTCTAGTTGATGATTTGATGATAACAAAAACAAACAAATAAATAAAAATTATTCCCTTACTATATTTGCTAATTGTATAGATTAAGTTAGAAGATAAAGATATATATTAATGACTATTTATTTTAAAGTAGCATAAATTACTAGTACATTTGAGATAATAAAAATCTAAGTGTTTCTATACACAAAAAATATGATCAACTAATAAACAAATAACTATGTCTACTAATAGAGCAAGTTGTAATATAGAAATAAGAAGTATTGCATTATGTAGCTCAAGTGAAAGCATTACAAGTTTGTGTTTTAATAAAAGATAGATCCTCTGATGAACAAAGAAAAGAGAGTCGACTAAGCAAAGTTCTCAATGACTCTAAAGAAGTTGTTAAATTTGTGTCTAACTTTGATGAAAGAACTCTCAAATGCGCCTCTAGTGAATCCTTTAAGACAAGCAACAATCTGAATGTTCTGCCTATAATACCTGTGTCATGCAAAATGATCATTTTCCTTTGATAACTATGTTATGAAAAATGATCGTCAATATCTGATAAGTGTGTGAAGAAAAATGGTAGTTTATCTTTGATAAGTGTGTTAAGAAAAATGGTCTTTTGTCGCTGATAACTGTGTCAAGGAAAATGACCGTCTACCTATGATAATTATGCAAGCACTGATTTGTATGACTCTGATTAAAGTCAATGTTCTAGAAAGTCAGCAATCTGAATAGTCAATGCTCTAAAAGAAGAAAAATATCTTATCCGCTGGTCATCATCTTGAAACCATCAACTTTTTTGAAAGTCTTTGTGACATCTTCTGATAGTAACATCCTCTGAGATATGTCCTCTTAAATTGAGGACATGTAGAATAAATCAAGAAGATATATATGGATACATATTAAAGACTGATATCTTCCTTAAATGGTGATTGAAGATATCCAACATTAATACTCTCAATGAACACTTCCTCACTATATTATGGAAGAGCTCGCTTAGTCAATCGAGTGTGCGAGAGAATAAAAAAGGAAATGTGTGCGAGGAGAACTAGATGTAACAATAATTTATTATGAATTAGTATAAACATATTTGTGTTTCGTTTATCTATTTATATTTCTCTCATCGTAGTTCTTTACAATTCAATCTTATTCAAACTAAACCTATTTTATAAGAGTAAGTTGAATGTTTTGAAAAATAATAGTTTTTGTGTAAAGAAATTGAAGTCTCTTTAAAAAATGGAAAAACACATTTTAAATCATCATTTTTGTGTGCTTTCCAACACCTTCACTTTTATGGATCCGATGAACTAAAACAAGAGTTTACTTGTGATCCTTCAAACTTTGGTAAGTTCATTTTTTTACAAAAGTTCCATATTTCTTTTAGATAAGATTAATTACAATGATACTTCACTTATGAATTGTTGAAATATGGTTAATTCCTTTTTCAACAAAGGAATGACATTTTATTTGATATATTCAATGATATATTTTGTCTTAAACCTATTATCGTGATTTCATAATATTAATTGTTTTTATACAATTGTAATTTTGATATTAAAAAATTGATCCTAATTAAACCATTTGTAAATGAATTAAATCATCTCAATATTTTTAAAATATTTTATTCAAACCAAATCAAACCATGCATATGTGATTTTATCTTTGAATTTAATAAATTTTTTTTACCTCAAAACCTATTCAATCCACACCACAAATATCCTATTTAATTATATATATCCAGTAGTAGCATATAAGTATTTACCTCTCATTTTCCAATATTTTTTTTAAAAGGTTTTTCAACGTGTCCCACAAACTAAGCAGACCGCGGGTTGCTTATTGGTGCAAACCCGAAGAGAATTTCGACATGCCAACTAATGATTGATGTGGTTAGATGGTTTTAATAAAATTTGTCTTGAAAACTATTCCGATGCATTTCCTATCTTCAATTATGATCTTGTAGGTAAATGGGTATGGAAATATAGAAATAAGAGAATTGGTCTTTGGTAAACAGGTATGGGGATAGGATCGAGGTGGGTAGAGAAGCTATGATATGACGTGTTGAATGATATGATTTTCAATTTTTAGTACTAAGTTAGTTAGTTATGCGGTTGAAGATGGAGCTGCAATACCAATCATAAAGTTCACTTTCCGTGGGTTACATTACACGTACGTTTATGGTGTGGGCCTGTGGGGTATATTTGTCTTTTAGGGGAAAACTAGTGTAGGACACAATAAGAGTGAAAGTTCTCTATCATAAATAACTATATAAATTTGTACCCAAAAAAAAAAATGAATCATCATTAATCTAAAGCCCCTTTTTTGTACTTGTAAATCGTGTAATCATATATATATATATATATGATGCTTTAAAAGTCACTGCGAAGTTTCTTGCGATGCTGCAACTGGCCCCTCAATGGGTTCTGTTCTGATTTTTTCGGTTGCAAACTATTGGCCTTTATTGTGAATTAGATTATCTTTACTATCTGATTCAAGTGTTTTTGGATAATTATTGACCTTTATTCCATTGTGTACAATTGTAGAGATTCTTCTCAAACTCCTAAACAGCGATTTAATTGATTTTTAATCAAAATTAACATTAAAAATTAATTTAATTATTTTAATTTTTCTTCTTCAAGTCACCAATCATATATATATATAGGGCTGGACAAACGGGCGGGTTCGGACGGATTCGGATTCAAATATTCAACCCAGCCCAAACTGCGGTTGGAAGACTAAGGCCCAGTTTCGACTGTTTTTATGTCGAGTTTATTGATATGCGGGTCACGGGTTTTTTCAATTTTTCGAGTCGGATTACGGGTTTCAATTTGTATGGACTTTGTAATTGTAAAATATGGCCCAATTAACAACAAATTTATTTATGAAAGATTTTTCATAAAACAGTGGTTTACATTTTATTTGTATGGACCATAAGATAATTTGACTTAAACCCCATTCATTAAAACAATAGTTTACATCAACTATCATTCAAAATAAAAATTGACTTATAAACAAAGGATCAACAAAATAGATTATCAGGGCTATCAACTAATAACATATTATGACCTTTATCAGGGCTATTAACAAACCTAAATATCCAAATCAAAAGTTTGCCAACATCACCCATAATGAGTCAAACTTTATAATTAGTCATATGGAAAAGTAATTACAGTCATCCAGAAAACAGGGCCATGCTATTGAAGTTTTCATCCAAATCAAAAGCTTGCCAACATCACCCAGAATGAGTCAAATTTTATAATTACAGTCATCCAGAAGCATTTAAATAAATATATATTTTAACCCAAATCTATTAATAAACATAGTAAAGCAATATTTTGATGCTTGATGACCAATTTGCATATGGTTGATGCTGCAGTAGCTGTACGTATAACAAAAATGAAATTAATTTCATAAGAATATCAAGAATATAACCTAATGTTAAATAAATTAGAATACATCAAGAATATAACCAATTACATTCTCATTCTATCAATTTAAATACAACATAATCAGTTCACATTATAATCTAAACAATTAAGTATGGCAGAACAATAATGCTAATTACTAAGTTAAAAAAAATATCAAGTCAATAACTTACCCTTTGACATGAGTACATTTGTGTGGTTCCCAATAGTGAAGTTCATTTAAAAGCTAGCGACAATCAAACACAAAATTAGTAACAAATAATTCAAAAATTTCAGTAAATATAACTCATAAGTTCAATATATAGAAACCCACCAATTATCAAGCATGAACCACACATATAGAAATTGTTGGCAGCAAGCAACCAACCCAACAAACGTCATCAAATCAGGTTCAAAACAATGTCACGCAATTGCGGTTTTCAGCCAAAACATCATCCTCAAAATACAGGCATGTGTTGTGCAAGTATAAGTCATACGACTTCAAAAATCTCAAAAAATCTGATATCTGAAACCTAGATGTAATTAAATAAAACTGTTAGGTTCATTATTAAATATCACTTACATACTTTATAAATAAAACATAAGCATAATTTTTTTTACTTAAAAAACTTAAGCAGGCCCAGGAGTAGCAGCTCCGTCAATAATAGACTCTTGCCTTCCACTATTAGTTATTGAGCCTTGTTGAAGTTCTACAGTGAATAAACAATTTAAATTAAAAGTTAATTTACAATAACAAGAAATAGTATAATTAAAGAAGTACATATACATATTACACAACCTGTCACAACATTCTCTAAAATCTCAAAATCTTCTGTCAAAATAAGGTCTTTAAAGTATGAGAAAGAGGGCTTCAACCAGTTCTGAGTGTAGATCAAAGCTTCTGCCATTTTTGGGCTCAAAGAGCTCCTATAAATATCACTTACATACTTTATAAATAAAACATAAGCATAATTTTTTTTACTTAAAAAACTTAAGCAGGCCCAGGAGTAGCAGCTCCGTCAATAATAGACTCTTGCCTTCCACTATTAGTTATTGAGCCTTGTTGAAGTTCTACAGTGAATAAACAATTTAAATTAAAAGTTAATTTACAATAACAAGAAATAGTATAATTAAAGAAGTACATATACATATTACACAACCTGTCACAACATTCTCTAAAATCTCAAAATCTTCTGTCAAAATAAGGTCTTTAAAGTATGAGAAAGAGGGCTTCAACCAGTTCTGAGTGTAGATCAAAGCTTCTGCCATTTTTGGGCTCAAAGAGCTCCTATAAGTGTCCAAAACCCTTCCACCTGTGCTGAATGCACTCTTAGAAGCTACAGTTGACACTGGTGAGGCCAAAATTTCTCTTACCATTGCTGCCAAAATAGGGTAACGAGCAGTGTTTTTCTTCCACCAATTCAAAATGTCAAACTTATCACAATCTACTGAACAAGCGTCACTTAAGTACCTCTCAAGTTCGTTTTGTTTATCAATAGAATCCTTTTCTTTTAAGTGTTGTTGAAAGGCATCTACCCGTGCAAAAAATGATGGATTTTTAGGGGGGGGTAGATTGTTCAACAGATTGGACAACAACAGATACAAGACTATGATCATGGACAGATTTGTACCAAGTGTACAATTTCATTAAACTGTCCTTAATATTTCCAGCCTTCACCTTACCAACGTCCTCACCATACATGTTATCAAAAGACCACTCAGTATACCTTAATTTATAACGAGGATCACATATCACTCTAAAATAAAGAAAACAATTGATTTTTTCAATGTCACCCCAATATTTATCATATTTTCCCTTCATATACGAACCCATTACAGCCACAATAGTATTCAGGTTCATTGATGTTTTGTCAAGCTCACATTGAATAGAAGCCAAGTTATGAAATGCTGTGTGCAGAGACACTTGTTGCGACGATGAAAAAACCTATGCCGCTTCAAAGAAAATCTTTAAAAATCCAACAAATGCTCGAACTCTTTCCCAATCATCAGAAGTAGGAGGACCAGCAACCCCAAACCAAGTCAAATACCCAGAATCCTCACTCTCTAATTTATCAAATGCTGCTTGATACTTTTTAGCAGCTTCCAACATCATGTATGTTGAATTCCACCTTGTGGAAACATCAAGACTAAGAAGCTTTTTACATGTTATATTACAAATATCAATACATTCCTTAAACTTCAAAGCCCTTTGTGGAGAAGAACGGATAAACCTAACTGCATTTCGAATGCTACGAATAGATAAATCTTGTTCTAATAAGCCATCTTGGACTATTAGGTTCAAGATATGGGCGCATCACCTCATATGAAAATAATCCCCTTCACCCATCAGTCCATTCTTGTTCTTAAGTCTCTTGTTCAGATAAGATACAGCCACATCGTTGGATGATGCATTGTCAACGGTGATTGTAGACACATTTCTTATACCCCATTCCATCAACACCTCTTCAATTTTTCTACCAATAGTGTCCCCTTTGTGATTTAGCACTAAACTAAAGCTTATAATGCGTTTCTGATAGTTCCATTCTTTATCAATGAAATGAGCGGTAAGGGTCATATAACCGAGATTTTGAAAGGATGTCCAACAGTCCGTAGTAAGAGCTACTCTACTACAATCAGATTTGAACAATGCCTTCAGTTTCAATTTTTCAGCAACATATAGTTGAAAACAATCCCTAGCAATAGTCCTCCTTGAAGGAATGGTCATTTGTGGCTGCAACTGTCTACATAATTGTTTAAAACCCTCCCCTTCAACCACTCTAAACGAATGTTCATCAAGAATAACAAAAAGGACAATGGCGTTCCTACATGCTTGGGCATTGAATCTTTGGCTTGATGGAACTAAACTACCACCATCACCAAAAGAAAGGTTTGTTTGAGTGGGGTCCTTAAGAATGTGGGATGGATTACTTTTGCATTTCTCAGAGTGAGCTTTCAGGTTCGAGGTTCCATGTGTTTTAGAATGGCAAATGTATCTTTGGTGACAATGTTTACAAGCAGCAGTAGGGATAGGCTCATCGGGTAGAATGTTAAAGTCCAGCCAAACCTTAGAGCTTCTCCTAGGACCATTAGCATTAGGTTTTCTTTTTTTACTACCAATAAGAAGAGGAGGAAGCCCATTTGCAGCAATAGCTGCTTGTATTGGTTGAGAATTATCCACTACTGAAATATTATAAGAGTTTAATTATTAATTTTTTTAATATTTAAAGTGTAGTTTTTAATTAGTTTTTTTTCATATATAGTTAAACTATTTAAATTTTTTTAGATAGTTAAAATGTTTAATAAGTAGTAATAGAAGAATACGTACTAATTAATATTACATAAAAATTAATTAAACCTGAGAATAAATAAAATTTAGGCATAAAGGATACATATTAAATAAAAACAGTTGCAAGAAGTACCCATAAAAATTAAGGATAATATATGCATACAAATTAAGAATAAATTAGTTGCAATCATACATATTAAGCCTCAAACATGCATTCATACAAATTAAAAATAAAATAATATATACTAATTAAGCATCAAATAGTTGCAAATCTAGATACTAATAAGTAATAAAACACGTAGCATGCATACAAATTAAAGGTAAAAGAAACGTATTCATTAAACATCAAATATTTGCATATGAAACATAACAAACTCACAGTGGTGATGCTCCAATACTCCTTGATTGTTACCCACTCCTTGTTCCATTACTCTTTGTTGTCCTCCATGACTGTTACCCTCTTCTTGCTCCACTACTCCCTGATGTCCTCCTTGATTGCTAGCTTCTCCTTGCTCCATCTTCTAAAGCTAGAATTAATAACCAACCAGAATTAGACACAAACCTTCAAAAATAAAAAGCAGAATTAATAATTCATCAAACTGCAAAAATCATAATAAAATAAACAAACAACACAACAATATGAACAAACTAGATGTGAATAAAAGCTTGAAGTCTAAAAATATGAACAAACAACACAATAATATGAATAAAACAGCTAACCATACACTCAACAAAACAATATAAATAAAAGAACTAACAAAAGACACACACTAGATTAAAAAAAAAGTAAAGTTAATTATAAACCCTAAGTTAAACAAATTGAACTCAACTTACCAAAAATAGAAAGCAATCATTTGGTAACATAGAACAAACCCCAACCAAATCACATTAAACCAGAACATAAACAAAAATATTTTTAAACCAAAACATAACCAAATCACATTAAACCAGAACATAAATAAAAATATTTTTAAACTAGAACATTACCAAATCACATTAAAGCAGAACAAATCACATTAACCCCAACCACACCAAATTATGCATAAAAACATAACATTAACTAAAATATTTTTAAACATATACATTTATAAATGAAAAATAAAACCTTCAAGACAAACCCTAAGTTAAACAAATTGAACTCAACTTACCAAAAATAGAAAGAAATCATTTGGTAACAAAGAACAAACCCCAACCAAATCACATTAAACCAGAACATAAACAAAAATATTTTTAAATCAGAACATAACTAAATCACATTAAACCAGAACAAATCACATTAAACCAGAACAAATCACATTAACACTAACCACACCAAACTATGCATAAAAACATAACATTAACTAAAATATTTTTAAACATATACACTTATAAATGAAAAATAAAACCTTCAAGACAAACCCTAAGTTAAACAAATTGAACTCAACTTACCAAAAACAGAAAGAAATCATAAATGACCCAAAATATAAAACTTTCACAAATCAAACCAGAACATAAACCTCACAAATCATAAAAATAAAAACAAATTTACAAACCCTACAAACATTATACAATCAACACTAACCTTTTTGTTCTTGCTCACAGTGATGAGTGAGGACAACCTTCCAACATAGGAAAAAAATGGCACGGTCAATAGATTCAGTACCTTAACATACATGAAAAAATGAAGTTATTTATTCAAACCCAAATGGTAAGGAAAATGAAAAATCTAACAAAAAACTTAGTGTGCTTTGAACAAGTAAAATCACGTGTTAAAAACCCAAACTAAGATAGTTAAAAACAAAAAAGAAGGAACTCAAATGATGTTGCATGTACCTCTCTGCCTTTGTGAATGATCGTGTTGCATGTACCCTCTTCATTTACAGTTGAAGAGAAGAAAACAGAAAATAAAACGTGGGTATTAGTGTTGTTGAAACGGTGATGACGGCAGTTTCAAACAGAACTGGTGGTGGAGGTGGCCATGGCTATGAACAGAACCGGTGGTGGCGGCGGCCACTGCTACGAACTTGATTGGTGGCGGCGGCGGTCACAGCTTTGAACGGATCTGATGGTGGTGGTGGCGGCGGTTTCGTGGTGTGAGAGTATGAGTTTGAGAGTGATGAAATGAATTAGGGTTTCAATTTTAGTGAGAGTGATGAAATGAGAGTATGAGTTTGAGAGTGATTAAAGCTTTTTGGACAGTATTATTATTAACTTGAAACGGGTCGGGTCGATTATCCATGGTTCAAGAAGTCTGAACCGAACCCGTCCATTATAAACCACCCAAACCCATTTTGGTTGACCCGCAAATCCGGACTTGCCCACCGTTACAGTAATTGGGCCGCGGACGGATCGGGTTATTTTGGGCCTCGGATTTATATATATATATATATATATCACAGTCACTCAAAAGATAAAGTAAATTTCCTCAACTATGTAGTAAATAAAAAAAAAATTAAAAAAAAATAATATTATTAAAACATAAAATTTTATATGAAAATATAATACAAATACAATATCATATGAAATACACAAGATTCACGTGTTATATTTATATTTTAATACATATTATTTATTTATATTTAATTTTATGTTTCAATATCGTTATTCATATTTACCATATACAACACAAAATGACGGTAAATTTTTGTGTAAGACGATAAGAATATATATTTTTTTTCAAAGTTGGTGATGGACTAATCAAATTTATTTGCAGTGATTAAATATATAATAATCTTATGTGGTTGTGAATTTTCATATTATTGTAGAAAGTTGTAGTTGAATACACTTGATGTAATGCTAATTGTGGTTTAGTCAATATTTACCATGTACGAAGTGTCAATTGTAAAAAAGAAATTCTACATTAGTTAAGCATGTGAGTATAAGTGAGAGGACATGTACATGATACCTTAAATATTCAACTTTGCAAGGGAAACTACCAAAAAGGGTGAATATAAACAAAACATAGTCGTTGCGTCACACTCATTAAAATAATAATAAAGTATTTTAATATAGGTATGGAAAATGCCGATATTGCAAAGTTTTTAAGACCTAATTCAACTAAAAACTACGATATTATTAGGTTGAACGTCTTATTTCAAATTTAAATACAAGATTTCATAGCTGTATGACTTAATTCGAGTAAATTTACCATTTTTTTTAAGAAGAAAAAAAAAGGTTTGAACAATGATCGAATGTGGACAGATTTAGGCCTAAAGTAGCTGATCCAGCAAAAACCAACTATGGAATATCATGGCCCAAATTTGACCCCTTTTTTACACCGGTTTTGATAGATTGCAGTTAATACGATTTTGACTAATGTTCCTTTGTTTGGACAATTTATTTTGATGATTTTTTTAACTAATTTTTAAGATCGAGTGGATTGTTTTTAAACAATGATTTTATAATATCTAATTGTTGCATTAAAAACACCCAAAATAAGTATATTCTATTGCATAAATAGTATAAAGATTATCATATCCACATATCCACATGCATTAATTAATAAATATCAAATTAATTAAAAAATTTATTGTTTAGACCGACAATAATGGTTGAGTTGTTATGGTAAACACATCATTAATAACAAGAAATTATCAATATAAGTGTAAAGTTAGAGATCAATAAAAGTGTAAAGTTAGTCATTCATAATTAATATTTTTTTTCTTTTTAAATTAACCATTTGTTTGGTCATGCAAAGAATTTAAATTCGAAAAAAACATATAGTATAAAAAGTTGAATAACTAAAAGACTAAAATTCAATTTGACAATGCAATAATTTACAGTCTCAATTATTCTATAAATCTATCAATTATTTGCACTACGATCGCTAACAACTAAATGCTTAAGAACGTGCAAATGATGATAAATCATAACATGTGATTAGAGCAATAGAAGAATTTAACTAAACAATAAAAAGTAATTAAAATAAAACTAGAATAGATAACTAAGATATAGTAACAGGAATTTCAATTACAAGATTCATATCTTAGAAGAGTGTTTAGTTACTCATTATTGTAAAAAAAGAAATCAAATCAAGAATAATGTGTTCATCAAATTGAATAGAAGAATTATAACCATGATTAAAATAATTTTTAGTCCAAAATTTGTAACACTTTAATTAGGTTGAACATAATCAATTTATGACACTTTAATTTACTCCAAAATTTTTACACTTTAATTTTTACTTCAAAATTTTTAACACTTTAATTTATCTACAACAAAATATGAACATAATTAATTTGAAAAATTTACAAACGCAATATGAACAAAAATAAAATAAAATCAATATGAAGAGTTGACAAACTCAATGTTAACAAAATAGAAATAGAATCAATTTGAAAAATTTACAAACTCAATCCGAACAAGATACAATTCAAAATTAAACAATGGCTATATTGAAGCCCAAATTTTCACTATAAACAGATACTCATGGTTGAAGGAGAAAAACATCAAAAAGAAGAAAAAAGAAGAAGAACTCAAACTCAAAGTTCTCAATTCATCTTAGAGTTCAAAGAGAGAAACACTTGTTCAGGTTAGAAATATTTTATGAGTGTTATTTTCTTAAAGTGTGAGTAGCAACAGATCTTGCACAAAAAATTGGGGGAAACCGATGAGCGACAAATATTAATTAACTATTATAATTGAAATTCATAAAATTTATATATATTTTTTAGAGTTTCACACAATTCATACATAATCGACAAGTTGAAAAAGTTAGAATTTCAATTCTCACAAGTCACACAATTTTCACATGTCACACAATTCACACAAGTTATTAGAACTTCACACATTTCAATCAAATAAAACATATCCACTTTACGATTTTCATCACGTCGAAAACTTTCTTCTTAAAAAATGCATCAGTTTTCTTATGTTTAAACATCATGTCACTTCTAAAAAATATACAAATTAATTAAAACAATTCACAATTAACAATTAGTATGACACTATATCATATATCAACGGTTAACATGTAAAGGTTTGTCAATACATAGTAGTTGAATTGCTAACTAGGGTGTTATAGTTCGTCTGTTCTAGATTATTTGTTTGTCATTCGATATTATGTAGTTTATTTATATATAGAGTTTGTATGAATTTCATTATATTTGCATAATTTCTTATATGATTCACGACTTGGATTGTGATTTAAGAACAATTGAAAAATCTCTTTACATTGGGGTAAAGATAAAAATATTATTGCTAACAAGATCCTTTGACATTTGATTTTTACAGTATTTATAGAGAAAAATTAATTAAGTAGAAAAGAAAAAAGAGTAAGAATATGAAAATGACAATAAGCGATGGTTTGGGGATTAAGAACGATGGCGGCTTATAGCTGCGATGTTAGTTTCTGGAAATATTTTAGTAATTTATCACTATTAATATAGTAATTTATCGTTATCATTTATATAAAAAATATTAAAAATACAGGCGGTGTCGTGTCCCTGTCCGCTCCCAAGAAGATTTGCCGCTCAGTGTGAGAGGTATTATTATTATTATTATTATTATTATTATTATTATTATTATTATCAGTTTTGTTAAAAGCAAATACTCAAGTTCTAATTTTTTGTATCCAACTCGATAGTGGTTTAGTTCCTTCTTCAATCCAAGGTTGTTAGAAGAAGACTTGACTTGTAGTTTCTCAAAAGTCTGGGGTTGTCAGGCTCTTTGAAAAGACTGACTTAGAGGGTTAGGTGCTTTGTAATCCATGTTATTTGAATTACTAAATTAAAGTCTTCTCAATGAGGTGATTGGACTGGATGTAGCCAAGTTAATGATAAATTAGGATAAATCTATGTGTCAAATTATTTATACTTTCATTACTTGTTGCCTCTGAATCTGATTGCTTCTATTTTAAATAAGTCACCAAAGTCAAAGTAGTTTTTTTTATAATTATTTATAAATTATCAAAAAATTCTTAACTTTGGCAAACATAATTCAACCTCCCTTCTCGTGTTTGCACCTTCACAAAAAACTTTCAATTTTAAAATGTCACGAGTAGTACTATATAATATGTGATAAGAAGAAATAAAATTCAACAATTTAGATTGCAATCTATTAATAATAAATATTGCATGAATAATGACATGAGCCCATAATTATGTAGGAAGTTTTGCTTGAAATATAAGAGCATGAGCCACGATTAAAATATGTCGATGTTTACGCTCAACAATACCATTTTATTTATACGTTTAAACATATGTTGTTTGGTTGATTATGTCACTGACTATATAAAAATATATTAACAGGGACTCATTATTATTATCAGAACGAATTTTATTAACTTTTTTATTAAGTTGAATAAAAAAAAAAAGAAACAAAAGATTTAACAAAGAAAGATGTGTTAAATTTCAGTTTCATGAGAAAAACCAACAAAATTTACTTTTGTCTTCGACAATAGTTTAAAAATACTTGTAAAAACAAGAGTTAGAAGAAGAAACACTAGGAGAGAAAAGTAATCGTTTCTATTTTGCATATAAACATATATCAAAAGGTAAATTGCATTTATAAAAATAGACAAGGGGAACTCTTTATTAATGTGTTGCAAAGTATAAATGGAGAGATGTCAAAATAATAGTGCCAAAGATTCTCCAAAATAGTTGACCCCCCAAAATAACCGAAAGGACGGTGGCGACACACACGTTTGTTGTGGTCTATTTACTTGCATTCAATCTCTTTCACAAAATTGAGTACCTTTTGGGGCCCTCTTCAAGTCTCATACCTCCACCTTATATATCCTACTAATGTGTGATATCCTTCCTATGTGGGACTACTTCATTTTTTCAATTTACAACAACACTAACTTTTATAAATGTCATCATTATTTTCCAATAAATTTTCATTAAAGCATCACCATTTCTAGCAGCAATTTATGAAAAGTAAGCAAAAATAGTGCAAGATGCATATTAGTTGTATCAATTATCTTGTTGGAGACGTTGTCTTGTACCAAACATTTAGTGACATGAAAAATACGATTTCAATTAATAGAACAAGTCAACTTAGGAACAAAAATAAAATTGGTAGTAAATTGGGGAAAGTAAAGAACATATGTTAAATAGAAATTATTAGTAAATGCAAAGTTGTAAAAAATGAGCAACAACTATAAAGCCATTATTCAATTTAATAGAAATTGGTTGAAGTATTTTAAAAGATTGAAACATATGATGAGATAAAGGGTTATCCAAAACATTTGAAGATGAATTCTGAGGATGGTTAACAATATTAGAAGTGGAAGCACCAAAGGCTTGTAGTAATGCTAGTAAAGCTTTTTATTTATCCAATGTGAATTTGTGAGAGCCATCATCAACACCACAATTATCTTTTTCGATGGAAAGGTTATCCTCACGATGATCTTGAATGGTAGAAGAGTAATTGTCTGAAACAAGAGTTTGGCTTTGGGTAGTCGGGAGGATGACCGTGTGTTTCTTGAAACACAACTACAAGATGATCAAGTTTGTTGCAATGAGTAATCTTGTAGCCATGACTGCGACCACCAAAAGCACGACCACCACTGGGTGAAGAGCCACGACAAACCCATGCCCATAACATGACCATGCTATTGCAACAATCCCAATAAATAGAGAGTCGATCTGTACCAGAAGGGAAATTTAGGTTTCCAAGAACAAATCTACATTTTTTCTTGAATCGAAGGGCAACAAGCATTGCACAGGACTAATTATAGAATTTAGATTTGTTGAGAGGTGGAGACACGAGAGCAACTCGAGATTGTCACTCGTGTGCATAAAGTATAAATTAAGCATCTCACGTTGATAGCTTCGAGTACGATTTGGAGATTTTTCAAGAGGTTGATTAACTTGTGATTGATCATTAGTGGATGATGAATAAAATGATTATGTATCTGATTCCATCGCGAAAGCAAGGAAATGGCACGGACGAAAGAATAATTAGACATAGGGAAAAGAGTTTACTAGTGATACGATTATAATGTTTATGAATATACCAGTGAAATCATGTTCAATTATAATGTTTATGAATATACCTCTCTTTATTCATTGGAATAGTTTTCTTAATTACAAAAGGTTAAGGGCATCTCTTTATTTAGAAAGGAGATGGTCTTGTAACTAAATGGAAAAGGAAGGGTAAAATAGCAACAAAACGCCTAATAATGAGTAAAGTCAAAACTAACTATTACTAAACAACTAAAAGACTTAAACATAGATTAAAAATACAAATAAAGGGTTAACTAGTTCTAATAAATTGTTCACCATAAATTTTACAAGATGAAAAAATTATTGCATTCAAGTTGAAGTGTTCGACATAGTAAAAGTCTTACACAATCAAAAAATGAAATTGTTTACACAAACTATAATTTCTACTACTTTTGCTTCATTGATTCTGCGTCTCAGTTGAATGAAATTATTAGAGTCTCAGAAAATTAATCCACTAATGATAATTTGGACTAGAAATAAAAATCAATCGTCAATGAATATGAAATCAAAGAGGAAATTTACGCATCCTTAAATTAAATACATACCCATAAAAAAAATTTGCTCAATGTTTAAGTATTCAGGAATATGCATCATATATACCACATTTAATCAATCATGCTCCTAAATATAACAATGTATCCCAATTGAAGTGAAAAGGTATATGTTTTATATAATAAAAACAAAAATCTTATGTTTATCCTATTAATATAATGAATGCATTCTTAAATTTACTACTTCAAAATAGGGAAATTGATTGATTAGAAGCATTATATGAAGAAACAAGATTACAAGACATTGATAGACTAACACAAAAAGTAACATATAAATCTCTAAGGGTCATACTCAATGCCGACAATTAGATTAATTGATACTCACATAGGCCACATATGCAGTATGCATGAGAAACAAGCAAAATGGCACCGAACTTGTAAAACAAATAATAAGAAATGATTAGAGATAGGTAAATAAATATTAAAATTTATCAAATATAAAGCAGTAAAGCAATATTAACAAAAAAATAGTATGCATAATTTACTATATAATCTGTTGTGTGGTAGTCCACCAATCATTCTAAAACACATTATGTTTCATCTTCTTCTAAAAAATAAATAGCTCTAAATTGAGTCATGTCTTAGCAATGACTCCAAAAAATAAAAAACTAATAAAATACGACCATAAATTACAACTACCCAATCACATCTAGTTGGTTGTGATTGAGAAGATGACGGACCAATTGATTTTGTAATAGTATGTGCTCTTATAACTCTTAGAAATATGAATTATTTTCTCTTATGTGATCTCCATTTTAAGTAATCCTTGATGTAATGGCTTACTTTCTTCATTTGAAAATAATTTAATTTATTAAGTTTAATATTATCAGTTCAGTTGAATTAGGATAGTTTAATCTAGAATTATGTTGGGTTAAATTAAATTTATGTAGAATACAGATGGGACATAGAAAATGTGAGCCTAATAGGAACTAAATTGTCTCATTAAGAACTACTCAAAGTTAATTTAGGGCATGTTTATTCGATTAATGACGGTACACCTCAATGGGGTGCCCCAACATTTTGGATAATGGGAAAAGGAATATTTATGGGAAAAAGGATTAAATTCCAAAAAGAAAGCAAAATAGTGTATTTCACTTGTCTTATATATGGACAAAATTTTGAAAAGTAGGAAATGAATTTCGCCCTGATTTTCAGAACCTTAACTCTACCCTAGCCAGTAGCCACCATACACATTCCAGAACTATATTCCATCACTACCAACCCTTTTGGAGCCATTAGAACTAGGTTTGGAGCTTTCTATTGAAGAAAAGGAACTTGCACTTTGAGCTGAAGTAGAATCAATTGCAGCTATTGTTTGGCCTTGTATTATTCCTCTTTTCTTCATGCTTAATTCATTAAACTTGGTAGTAATTGTTGAGGCAAAATCTCTCTTTAATATTTTGAAGATAATCAAACATTTAATTATATTTGTTAATTATGCTTCTGATCTTATTTTCTATTAACTTGTGTTTTTTAGTGTATAATTAAAAATGAAAAAATAAAACATAAACTGAATCATGATATGATGAATCATGTATATCCATGCAAGATCACATGACTATTTTCAAATAATACATAACTATTTCACCGTCAACTCTGAATCCGTATCATATATACAACAAGACAAGAATACACTTTATGAAGCATAAATGAATTGGAAGATTCCTCAAAGGAATGTCAAACAAGAAATTGATGAAAGATTGCTGAAAGAGAACATTCTAAAATGGATCAATTTGAGAAAACTAAATTCATAATTAGAATGGAAATTTTTTTACACGGGCTACCCAAAATTAATGAGCCTTTAAATGTCACAAGTTGGGAAGGACCACATGCAAAAACAAATATAAAAATTAATATACAAGCAAGTACAAAAAGAACACAAGTACATTGAAATGGTATGGTTGATGAAAAAGTTGGGCATGCCTCTAACTTTTCATTGTTCCAACGGTCGTTTGACAAAGCATGTCATCATTCTTTCTCAAGTTTTCTTCAAGAGTCAAGGTATGAAGTTTTGGTTTAAACAAGAACGTTCTAGACATAAGTTCAAACGAGAAGATTGATTCAAATAAAGCAATTAAAACTTATCAAGATTGTCCAAAGACTATATTTAGTTTAAACTAAATATTCTAAGTCCCTCATCATCAATAAATAGAAGATCACTTGAAAGATAAAGGTAAGAGTTCAATTTTTAATCTATCAACACTTGCTCAATTAAGCACATGTTCTGAAACTCTTATCTCAAGAAAAACTCCAATTGTCTTCACTTAACATTAATGTTAATTGATTAAATATGGGTTAAGCCGATTGAAAAATATATTAATGTTAATTGATTAGAAATAATGTTGCATGATTAAATTTTATAGTATGAACCTAGGAATAGTATGTTGCAGCATTAAATGCATGTAAACACAATTTTATAATTGAGTTATATCCTTAACTATCTTTTACTAACTAAATTTTATGCTTCATTTATGTGAAATTCGAAGTTGAAGACTAGAAATTTTTAATTTTGGTGCATTCTCATTTATGTGACCGTGCAACGACAAAAATACATAGGACCATTGTATACTTTCAAGGAAAACTTGGACTTACATCTTGAAGAGTAAAAAATTTATTTTGAGTGTGTTCAAGAAATTTAAAACATTAATTGAGTGTTAAATTGAGAAGAGGTTGAAGCACATATGCACTAATAATTGAGGTGAATGTAAAATATCATTTGACACCTATTATAAAGAGAAAAGGCACAAATAATTGAGGGGAATGTAAAAGATTATTTGAATATATTATAAATGGTGTTGTTGAGAAGAGGAATTGAACATTAGTAAAAAAAATTACATGTATATTGTTACATGGAGAACTTTTACAATCGTTTTGAGTAACATTTAACACAATTGTGAGTGTCTTAAAACTTTCACCAAAGCTCTTGGTTGGTTATGGGAAGAAAATGAAAAGAAAGAAAAAGGTGACAAATTGAAAAGATTTTATATATTATTTTGCATAATAGAAAGAAAGAAGAAATAGAAGAGGCAAATATAAAAAAATAATATTATATAGCAAATTTGAATAGCACCCCTTATGGTAAATAAAATATCTTTGACTTTTACTTTATGCCATTGTTTTTTTATTTAATTTCCATTCACAATAATTAAATCACAACAATAAGCCACCCTTCACATTGAAAATTAACTTGAATGTTATACTTTTTTTTTTCTCTTTTACTATAGTTTTGAATATATAATCATTAGGGTAATTACTACCTAGAGTCCCTTAACTTAATTCCAGTTAACATTTTAGTCATTTATTTTTTTTTCTTCTCAATTTGGTCCTTTATTTTAATTTTAAGTGACAATTTAATCTTTTATGTTTTAAAATGTCAACAATGTTATCCTTTTTATACAAAAATTCAATTTTTCATCAAAATTTTTAAACAAAATCCATAAAATTAATTATATTCTTTATTATAAAACAAATTTCATCAAATTGGTAACTCAAATCTTCAAATAAATTCATATTTGTTATTCTTTATTTGATGTTGTTAGAGATCAAAATATGAGTTTATTTAAAGATTTAAGTTATGAATTTGATGAAAGTGTATTATATTGAGGATGATAATTAATTTTATGGAGTTTGTTTGAAATTTTTTATGAATTTTTACAAAAAATAAGGATAACGTTGTTGATATTTTAAAATATCAAATTGTCACTTAAAATTAAAATAAAGGACCAAATCGAAAAAAAAAAGATAAATAACTAAAACGTTAACTGAAATTAAGTTAAAGGACTATAGGTGGTATTTACCTTAATTATTATTATGGGTTAGTTTGAAACAATGTTTTAAAAATTAAATCCATCATTGAATCGATAAAAACATCAGCTAATGGTTTAATGGTCCAACCGTAGTTGAATTGCGATCAAACCAAAAATAAAAAATTATTAAATTATATATTATTAAATTAATTGAATCATGATAAATTATATTAAATCACTTTTTCATTTTCTTTAAATTAACTAAAAAATGACAGTGTGATACAGTTTAAACAACGTGACATATGATACAACGACGATGTAGAATGATTAATATCCATATAATTGAAATAAAACACCGTAAAAACTTATAAAATAAAATGATCAATTTCGTGAATCAATAAAAATAAGATACTAAAACTGGAATTAAACTTTTCATTCTTCTTTCAAATGTTTTGAATAACTTTATTTGTAAATACCACGAGATCTCATGTTAATGGAGCAAGCATCAACAATGGTTGATCCATTTACAGTTCCCTCATCATTCTCACTAGAGAATGAACTTTACTCCAAAGAAATATAGGCTGCAGTCACGAAATAACGGCTATAAGATATTAGCTATCAGCTTATATTTGCCAAGAAAGCTTTATTCTCAGTTAAAAGAAAAAAATAATGACCTAACGAAGTAGTAGGAGGCGGAGCACATAAGACAAGGTTTTGTATTGGTTTTGTTAATCCATTTTTTGTTCTTATAACAAAAATCGAATTGTGTAAGATGTTTAGTAAAATAGTTTGGACTTTTTAACATGTATTTTAAAACGGTTGTACTTAACCGGTTTCTTTTACCCCTAAATCAATTGACACCCTTCTCAATTTTGTATCAATACATCTCTCTTCTCAATACCTGTTGCGAATGTCTGTGAGATTAAAATTAGTTTTGATTATCTCTATTAATTAAAATAGGTTTCGAAGGAATTTGCAATTCTTTGTATTTTATTCACACCTTTGAGATTGAAGGCAGACACCTATTGTTTGAGATTGTCGTTTCACCGATTCATTGTCGTATGCGGTTTACGGAAAAGTAAAAGAACCTGATGCTAGGAATTGATAATAATGAATCATAGCCGTTAACTAATTATATATCGATGGGAATCAACTTTTTCTAAGATAGAATTACCCTGCGTAATAACGTTTTGTAATATTTAATTTCACCCACTTAACTGTCAATTTAATAGTTTATAAGATTAATTGTAGTTTTTTTTAATTGTTATTAATTCACGTAATTGGTTTTCTTTTAAAAGTTAACATATTTTTAATTATGTGATATCCAGTTTTATGATATAGAACTATTTAAATATATTAATTATTTATATATTATTAATTAAATTAAAAATATGAAGAACAAAATTAAAATTGAAAATTAAATTTTTATAATATTTTATTTAAATTTCATAGGTGTTAATTATTCTACATTATTATATCATATGTCATATTATTTAAATCAACTCATGCCATCATTTTTTAGTTAAAAAAATCATAGAGATGACCAAAGTTGTCGACTTTCTTATGATTTTTCTGTTGTAATTAATAAGTATCGTTTGCAATAATAATTTCTCTTAGATGATTTGATGTTATTGTGAAATGCATTGATTTTATATAAGTAGTTTTAACTTTATAATGTGATGTTTTTCCTTGCAGAATTTTTGTATTATGATACGGTGTATTATCATTGTTTGCGTGTTTTTCTTATTTATATTATACTATTAATATGATTTTAAAATTCATTTTATTTGTTGTTTGTGTTTAACTTGTTTGTGTTTAACTAATATAAATTATTATATGTGTCATTTATTACAGGTTTAAGGGATCAATTTCGTAAATCAGAAAAAACAAGAAAAAACAACAGAACTAAAGTTGCAATTAGATCTAATTTATATTGAGTAGATTAAACATAGAATTACTAATAGGTGCTAGATTTAGCGGAAAGAATTAAATTCCCACAACATAATAAATCCGAGTTTAAATCTTCATAATCAAAGAGAAACTATGAAAAACAAAAACAATATTAAATATGAATTTTTTTTTGTAAAGTTTGGATAACGTTTGACCATTCATTGAATAATATCAATTCAACCTATATCAATATTTTTTAGAATATTGACTATAACATTAAATAGTTGCAATTCTCTAATTTGTGTTATGCATAACATAAAAATATTTGATTATTATATCCATAAGATTTAATATCTATAAATAGTTATTAGCGAAACTTCTAGAATAAATTGATTTTTATTTTCTCTATATATATACTCCCTTTAGTTATTACTAAAAGCAAAAAAGTGGAATTAAATCATAATCATAGTTATGAATAAAAGTTAATTATTTTTGAGTTATTTAATGTTAGTATTCCTAATATGCCTCTATTTTAATAAAATAAAATGTTTAATGTTAACAGGTGAATGTTTGATATTTAAATAGATAATTTAATAAATTTGATTTGTATTTTAAATAAAATCTAAAAAATTAATTAGATAAGAGTGGAACAATTCCAGTCATGAGTTATTGTTAAAAGGAATATAAATCTAAAAAAATTAATAACAATAAATTAACTATTTTTGTTTAAAATAATGATTAAAAGGAGTATATTGAAAATAGTGGAACGATCCAAATCATAAGCTATTGGACCATGACACCTTTAACTTTTCAAGAATTTGTTTTATACATTGAATACTAGTATTATATAAATATAATTATTTTTGCGGTCTCTTAACTTAATTTTAGATAACACTTCATTTTTTTTCTTTTTTTATTCAATTTGATCATTTATTTAATTTTATTATAAAAATTCAAAAATATAAAGAATGATAATATGAGTTTATTTAAAGATTTGTGTTATAAATTTGAAAATGATAATTAATGTTATGAGTTTTGTTTGATAATTTTGATGAATTTTTATAATAAAAAAATAATAATATTGTTAATATTTTGAAATATCAAAGATCAAATTATTTACTTAAAATTAAATAAAGGGCCAAATTAAAAGAAAAAAATGACTAAAGTATTATTTAAAATTTAATTAAGGAACTACATAATCAATTATGCATATTATATATTATAAATTAAAAATACATTATAGAAAATATATGAAACTCACTAGAAGTTTCTTTTGCTACATGACTATATAAAGTGTCAAATGTCAAGTACCTAGAGTTTGTCATCTATTATATTTTATTTTTATGAATAAATAACTTCTTTAGTTACTAGCAATAATATAATAAAGTGGTTATTTCATAAGAATAATTAATTGATGATATGAGGAGTGTGTTGTATCATTTTGTGTATCATGTGATAATTCTTTTGTCAATGTTGAAGTACGGATTACTAGTTTTAGTTAAATTCAGTTATTCCTTTTGTTGTCTTTTCATTGTAACTACTCTAATTGTTTTGTTATTGATTTAGTGAGTTTACTGATTGAACTTATAAACAGACATCTCATTGGCAATAAATACATAGCTGGAAAAATCAGTAACAGGCTAGGAGAAGAGTTCACTTTTTTGAAAGATCATTTTGTAATAAGTAGAGTGAGTAAAGATGAAGAGAGTTCACTTTTTTGAAAGATCATTTTGTAACAATTCAATTTGATTCATAATAAATTGGACAATGTAGTTGCATGTCCTTTGGATGTAGGTTTCAATCTGATTGGTATTGAATTGGGTTATCAAATTCATTGTGCTACTGAATATGTTTTTCTGTTATTGATCAATTCTCATTTTATGCTTTCAATATGTAAACTCTAAGTTTCACAACAATTAGCATCAAAAATTTAGTTTAAAGGTTTTGATCCAAGGGAATTAATCAGAAGCATCAAGGTGATAGTTACCAAGTTCGATATCGAGAAATTCAATGGGAAAAATGATTTTGCTCTATGAAGGATGAAGATGAGGGCTTTGTTTGTACATCAAAGGTTAGAAGAAGCCTTGGAAGGAGAAAGCAAGCTACCTGCGTCTTTTACAAAGAAAGGAAAGAAGAACATTATGAATAAGACGCACAATGTTATTATCCTAAGCATAGGTGATAAAGTTCTTTGTGAAGTTTCCAAGGAAAAGACGATTATTGTGTTATGGTTGAAAACAAAAAGTCTTTATATGACGAAGACATGGGTAAATCGTTTCTATCTTAAGAAAAATTTGTATACTCTAAATATGCAAAAGGATATATCATTGGATGATCACATGGAGGAACTCAATAGGTTAGTTCTTGATCATGAAACCATTGAAATTCAAATTGAGGATGAAGATCAAGCATTATTGTTGATTAGGTCACTTTCAAGTTTGTATGATATTTTAGCAGACACATTGATATATGGGAGGGATTCCACCTCATTAAAGGATGTACAAGTTGCTTCAATGGCAAATGAGTTTTTCAAGAAGTCTGGTAATAAAGAGCAAGAAAATGGAGAAAGTATGTCTGCAAGACATAGAAGCGAGAAACATGAGTACAAAGGAAATTGGAGATCAAGATCCAAGTCCAAAGGGAAATTGAAATGCTTTACTTTTCATAAAGAAGGTTGCTTCAAGAAGAATTGTCCAAAAAAGAAGTTTAAAAAGAAGATCAATTAAGATGATGAAGGAGATGCTTCAGTAGTTTCAGAGGGGTGTGATAGTTTTGAAGTTTATATGGATGAATGTAACATGGATGAGACTGAGTGGCTATTAGTCTCAGGTTGCTCATATCATAAGTTTCCAAATAAGGATTGTTTTCATGATTACAAGGATCATCAAGTTGTGATGGCAAACAATTCTACTTGCAATGCCATTGAGATTGGCTCCATCAAGATCAAACTTGTTGATTGTACATAAAAGATCTTAACAAAAGTAAAACAAGTTATTGGTTTAAAAAGGAGTTTGATATCATTGGGAACCTTGGAAGAAGTTGGTTATACCTTCAAAGCTGATAATTGCACCATGAAAATTTTAAGAGGATCTAGGGTGGTAATGAGAGAAGAAAGAAAAAGAAATTATCTCTACAATTTGAAAGTTGAAGTCACCACAGGAGATGTAGAAGTTGTTGAGAATTCTAAGGTTAGTTAGACACAACTATGGAACCAAAGGCTTGGACACATCAGTGAGAGAGGACTTTAGAAGTTGTATAAACAAGGGTTGCATGGAGGGAATAAACTTGAAGCATTGGAATTTTGTGAACATTGTATAAAAGGAAAGCAAACATGAGATGAATTCACCATTGCAATTCACAAGATCAAAGGCATATTGGACTACATTCACTCTTACTTATGGGGACCAACAAAGAACCCTACTCATGGAGGTAACATGTGCTTCATTACCCATATAAATGATTTTAGTATAAAGGTGTGGGTATACTTGCCTAAACATAAAGACATCATTCAAAGCCTTTGTTTAATGGAAGGCTAGAGTTGAAAACCAGTGTGATAGAAAGATAAAGGTCCTAAGGAAAGACAATGGGCTAGAATTTTGTAACAAATAGTTTAATGTTTTTATCAATAATCATGGCATCTATAGAAATTACACAATTAAACACACTCCATAACAAAATGGATTAGCTAAAAGAATAAATAAAACCCTACTTGAAAAGGTTGGGTGCATGTTCTCTAATGCAAATTTATCTAAGAATTTTTGGGGAGAGGTTGTGCACCCAACCTACTATTTGATCAATAGGAGCCCCTCTACTACATTAGAATCTAGAACACCTCAAGAGGTGGGGAACACCAAACCACTAGAATAAAATCACGTTAGGACATTTGGTTGTTTTGCTTATTGTCATTCAAATGAAGGAAAATTAGAACCAAAGGCTAAGAAGGGTTTGTTCATGGGTTATCCAGATGGCACAAAAGCCTATAGGATATGATTGAAAATGGTAAAACTAAACCTGGTGAAATAATTGAAAATAATAATGAAAGAGATGTAGTTGAAATTGAGGTGGAGTCCAAGAAAAGAAAAGATATAGTACCAACCCATGATCAATTAGTTCATGTTGATCAAAATCCAGGAAATGATTCTAAAGATGATTTTGAGAGAACTGAAACAACAGACTATGTTCTTTGTAGAGATAGAACAAGGAGAGTTGTCAATGCTCCAAAGAGATATGGCTATGAAGACGTAATGACCTATGCTTTGAATACTAATATGATATTCAATAATGAAAAACCTAAATCTTTTAAAGAAGTTATGAGTTCTAATGGCCATGCTAAGTGGTCTCTTGCTATGAAAGATGAAATGGAGTCTATGTACGAAAATGAGACCTGAAAGTTATTCTAGAAACATGTTGAAGCAAATCTGGTAGGCAGCAAATGGATATATAAAATAAAGGAGGTAAATTCAGAAAGTGAACAACCTAGATATCAATCTAGGCTGTTTGCTAAAGGGTACACTCAAAGGGAGGGGATAAACTTCAATGAATTTTTCTCTCCAGTTTTTAAGCACAACTCAATTAGAACCATATTGGATACGAGACTCAATTTGATATGCACTTAGAACAAATGGATGTAAAAATAAGTTTTCTACATGGTACCTTGGAAAGTAGAATTTTAATGAAACAACGAGAGGGTTTTGATATTAAAAGGTAAAGAGAATTGGGTTTATCTTCTCAGAGGTCCCTATATGGTTTAAAATAGTCACCTAGGCAATGGTACAAGAGATTTGACTCTTTTATCATAAGCATTAGTTACACTAGAATCAAATATGATAGTTGTGTGCATTATAGAAGATTGTAAAAATATGATTACATATATTTTCTCTTTTATGTAGATGATATGCTCATAGCTAGTAAGACTAAAGAAGAGATAAATGATCTAAAGTCCATGTTGAAATTAGAATTTGAAATGAAATACCATGTTCAAGCAAGGAAAATTATGGGAATAGAGATAACTAGATATTGTAAATTTGGTGTATTAAGAGTTTCCCAAGGAAAGCATGTGAAAAGAGTACTTCAAAGATTTAATATGGAGAATGCTAAGATAGACAATGTACCTATAGCTTCTCATTTAAAACTATCCATTGGTGACTGGCCTAGTAGAGTTGAGGAATAAAGGGAAATTTTTAATATTCCCTATGCCAATGTAGTTGGGACTTTAACGTATTTTATGGTGTGTACCAGACTTGGTCTAGTTTATGTTGTCAATTTGGTCAACAAGTACATGGGGAAACCTATTATGATGCATTGGCATGTTGTTATACTTATCCTTAGATATATGAAATGATCCATTAATGTTGGTATGTGTTATAAAGGTGGAGAACTTGGTTATGCGGACATAGATTTTGTTGGAGATAGAGAGAAGAGGAGATCACTAACATAATATGCTTTCACTCTATTTGAGAATATAATGAGTTGGAAAGCTTATTTGCAATATGGTTGCTCTTTCAACCATTGAGGCCGAGCACATAGGCTTAAATGAGGCTTCCAAAGAAGTGATATGGTTAAGAGGTTTTATAAATGAAATTGGGATAACACAAGGGGGTATTGACATCCTTTGTGATAACCAAAGTACAATTCATTTATGTAAGAACTCTACTTATCATGAAAGGACTAAGCATATTGAGACAAAGATATTGGATTAGAGATATGATAAATGAAAGCAAGATGCAAGTTCATAAAGTTCACACCTTAGACAATCCAACAAATTTTATTACTAAAGTGGTTTGTCGGAGCAAATTTAGGCGTTGCCTCAATTTGTTAAACATATATACATGTTAAGGTGTCAATCATTGACAAGCATTGCTTGTTTTAGTTTGCTGATGTTGAAGCATGGATTACTAATTTTAGTTATATTCAATTATTTCTTTTGTTGTCTTTTTCTCTGTAACAACTCTAAATGTTCTATAATTGAGTTAATTATTTTATTGATTTAGTTGATAGTTAGTTGCAACTGAGATTGAACTTATTAATAGACATCTCATTGGAAATGAATTTAGAGATGGAAAAATCAGTAACAGACTAGGAAGAACTAGGTGTATCAAGGATTATAGTTAGAATGAATGAAGAGGACAAGAGTTCACTCTCTTGGAAGATTATTCTATAACAATTCAACTTGGTTCAGAATAAACTGAACTATGCAGTTGCATGTCCTCTAAATGTATGTATCAATCTGATTGGTACTTGACTGGGTTATCAAGTTCATTGTGTTATTGAATCTATTTTTCTATTCTTGATCAATTATATATTTTATGCTTTCAATATGTAAATTCTGAGTTTCACAATTCTAGTTTCTTCTAACGATGATACTCAACTATGATATAGTCAAAGGCTACGTTTCACAATAAGATAAAAGAAGAATTTTTGACTAACTGTTTGTTAAATTTGTATACATTGAAAGGTGAATTGCTAAAACAATTATTGTAGATTTAATTATATATTATTTTTGTGATATGCAAGAGAGATATTATATGTTTTAATAGATTATTATTGCAGTTTTTTTGACTTAAATATAATTTTGGTCTTGTTACCAAATATTTGTTTGAGTCATTTACCATTTTTATATATTCACTTTTGCATACTTCTTTTATAAATGAGAATGTTAGTTATTTTCATCATAACCCTTTCAAATAATTGTAAGATTATTCTCATGAACGAGTGAAGTCTAATATTGAATTAGTTGTAAAGTTAAATGTGTAATTTTAACAAAGACGAGATGAAAATATAGTAAACTATGATAAATGCATATCGTTCATTTCAAAGAGCTTACAGTTATATGGATGATTTTTAATTTGTTTTAATAGATACATATTGACAATTGTTATTTCAATTATATATATAAGTGTATTTTTATTAAAATTATTAAATATAGTTAGGTGATATAAATATACATGTTTTTTTTTTAGGCTAAATTACATAAGTGGTCCCTTAACTTAATTTCAGGTAACGTTTTAGTCCTTTATCTTTTTTTTTTCTTCTCGAATTAGTCATTTATTTTAGTTTTAAGTGACAATTTGATATTTTATGTTTTAAAATTTCAACAATATTATCATTTTTTATACAAAAATTCAAAAAGATCATCAAATTTTTTAACCAAAATCCATAAAATTGATAATCATCTTCAATCGAATGCAAATTTTATCAAATTCATAACTCAAATATTCAAATACACTCATATTTTCATCTCCAACAACATCAAATAAAGAATGAAAATATGAGTTTATTTCAAGATTTAAGTTATGAATTTGATTAAATTTATATTTTATTGAAGATGATAATGAATTTTATGAGTTTTGTTTAAAAAA